>JBBPRK010000021.1:0-81808 GCA_038093075.1 Boletus patriciae
TACCATGCCACAGTGGCGTTATATGACGGAAATACCAGATGGTGCGGGGGGTTCAAAGCCGCACGCAGTCGGCCAAATCGCAAAGTGTGAGCGTTGTGGTCAGCCTTATATGGTCACCAACACCCCTACCCACGACGAGTGCACTTATCATTGGGGGAAACCATTCAGCAAAACCATCAATGGTGCGTCTGCAATAGTCATATCGTCGTCGTTCGTGTCCGAACTTTACTTGCAAGGTGAGAAACTGCGCATATACTCGTGTTGTTCGAAGACCACAAGCGAGGACGGTTGTTCAAGAGGATTTCACGTCTTTTATGAATCCGACCCAATCGATCTTCACCTCCGTCATCCATTCTCGCTCACACGACCTCCCAAATCTGGCGATGGTGACAACTCTGCTGATACAGCCTTTGATGTCGTTGCCCTAGACTGCGAGATGATTTACACTACAGGTGGCATGCGTGTGGCCCGGGTCTCAGTCGTCGATGGTGCTGGGACCGAGATTTTCGACCAACTAGTCCGCATGGATGACGGCGTCGAGGTCATGTCAGTCTACTACTCATGCAACCCCTCCTTTCTCGCCTGATGTCGTCTCAGAGACTACAACACCCGATTTTCGGGCATCACCAAGGAGGAACACCAAAGGGCGTCATTGACGCTTCCTTTGATACGGCGTTCGCTCGACGCATTCATTAACTCCGAGACAATCATCATTGGACATGCCCTAGAGAACGACCTCAAGACGTTGCGCATGGTACATTATCAATGCGTTGATACTGCGATCCTTTTTCCTCACCGAACTGGACCACCATATAGGCGATCTTTGAGGGATCTGTCCGTGTTATCTCGCTCTTGCGTTCTCAGCATTCACTAACCGTGGCTTGTTAGCGCGAAGGAACACCTTGGGATATCAATCCAAACTGGAGATGGATCGACTGGCCATTCCTCAGTAGAAGACTCTGTCGCGACTCTCGACCTTGTACGATGGCATATTATAAATAAATCAAAAAACAAGACCACAACACCAGATTCATAGCCTGTTTGCGTGCAATCAACCATGCTGTACACTACTGCGTCCATATACTCGTATACTGTTGTATCTTGATCTGCTAGAGGCTTACCAGGGTACTCGCTGGTGCTCGCTCATAGAATGTTGGGTTTCAACGAATTAGCGGCCCTTGATAAGATGTTCATAGAGTACAAGAGGATGCAAGAAGGGGATCTAACCGCTGCGTGCTGCCAAACGCCCCATGATATCATCACTTCCCTCCTGTTCCTCTACACCGTCTGATTGTGTGACCTGCGGAGGGATCATGAGTAACAGAGATCGTCAACTGGTACTGCCAAACAAACCACGCGTAGGACAGATTTCTTCGAAGACTCTTGCATTTCCCCAGCTATGATGAGCTCGTCTAGGATCTATGCGACGTGTGAGCTGCCTGCGCGGTATACACGAAACAGCACCTACGGCATACGCTTTTTGAAAGTTGAATATGCTGCAAGAACCGTCGCCAAACTTGCCTAAAAGCCATAAAACGCTCCGACTTACAGGTCCAGCTCGCACACCTGTCACGGCCGCGATGTCGATGTCAGGTTTTTCGAACGAGCCTGGACGACAAGGGATGACGCACGTTTCCAAAGTACCTGTCCAAGACCTCCACGTAACGGTGGATGATCTCTAGCGTTATGAGTTCGTTGTCGCCCGAGGCGATCCCGCAGACGAAGAACAACGAGGCGTATCTCCGGTAGACGACCTTTGTGTCTGCGAAACAGCCAAACGGAACCCATGCGTTACACATCCACGTTCTCAGCGTCGAAGACGCTACTCACCCTTGTACTCTAGAAAATTACACATCCGCGTGCGCCGAGCCAAGACCAGCTGGGTAACGTCCTTGACGATCTTGGCCTTGGCTTTCGGAGCCATTGTTGTAAACCATTTTGCAAGGCGTACTTTTCCTGATGATAGGTTTCAATGTGAGATGTTACTTGTTGTCTCTTTCGTGAATATGGGACGAGCCTTGTCGCGACACGAGTAGGATGTAGTTGATCATAACGAAGTGAGCACGCTAGTGGCTGTGCATACGAAGTGCCGAGACCCTCGACAAGCAAACGGTATTACTAGCATCTATGTATGTACTATGTTTACGGACCGGAAGGAACGTTTAACACAACATGGACGTGTGTCGATTTTGCGAGAGTTGTCCACTATATCGAAGAAACGCGTTCCAGTCAGCACTAAAGTCTCAGTTAGGAAGCATTGATGGATGGAATCAGATTAGATCAAGAGGTATTCATCGGGCACCACTCGCTCGTCAAGGAGAGGGTGCCTTCAGTCCACTTTTTGTCGTCATTGGCTCCGTGAACAGAATGAGAACGAGAACTCACCAAAAGATCTACTTTTTGCGCCGCTGGCTGGTCGCAGGAGCGGAAACCGGTGACGAAGACGACGGTACTGTAGACGGCAGGGAAAGAGAGGGAGCCGACGCTGCCAATCTTCTCTTTCTTCGTAACTCCCAGTAGTCGACCAACCAGGTCTGCACAAGCCCAAAGGTAGCCGACGTTACCCAGTACAAGACAACACTCTGCAAAGTCGATGAGCCAGGAAATCGGACAGCACAAAGACAGCAGGCCCACCCCAGGAACCATCGTTGCAATGAGGATTCTCCCGACAGATACCAATCTGAGAGCGGACTTGATAATCTTTTGTGGTTCGATCACTCTTTCGCCTTTTGCAATCTTCTCCTCCTTCCACTTTTGCACTTTGACTTCGCGTTCACGTTGTTGGTCTGTCATGAACCACCTGGAACTTTCCACGTTTGCCAATGTAATGAAACCAAGTGCGATCGGTAACGCCACGGTTGGGTCGGGATGTACGAGCGTGGTGAGAGTAAGGAAGGACTCGGAGTCCAAGGGTGTGGGCTGCCGCGAGACGTGTGCAAGCACGATAGAGCACCCAACGAAAACGGGCAACTGAGTGAGAGGCGGTATGGCCATCGTCGTCATAGGTTGACAATGGTGTTCTGCGAACAGTTCTTTCCTGCGGGCTGCAACCTGACGGGACGAGTTCAGTTTTCTCCGATGAAACAGAGCAATACGACCATACGGCTTCTTTCATTCTGGTACGGTGCATCGTTTGCAGTTCCTCCTTCGTACCTCGCGCTTTATCCCTCTGCATATCTTCGAGCACCCTTTTCGCAATCACCGGTGTCTCTGACTGCAGACGAGGTAAAACCTGTTCTTCGGCCCTCCACTGTCTTCGCTTGGACTGCACGACTCGTCAATGGAAAGTTTGGACGGAGTGCAATGAGTAAGAATTCACCCATACTGAGAACGGAACGGTGAATGCAAGTCGAGTAAGCACCGTGCAAAGAATGATTGTTGTGGAGTATGCAGGCCATGACGGAGGAATTGGAAGGGCGATTGCAAGGTCGAGGAAGCCATCTTTGAGAATGTCTAGACTGACAAAGGTCCTCCGAGGCTGGCTCAGGGAGAGACACGCCTGGGGTTGCTGGTAGTATGCTCTGCCAAGGATGCGGCCGGGACGAGCAGCATAGCGTGCCAACATCAACTGAATTCAAGCGGAGGTAGTGGTCACTTTATCCGATGCGTACACCCAACGCTACTACTGGTACTAGTACAAGTACACATCGTCGCGCGAGGCTTCAGTCTTCCGCATCCATCTCAATGACACCTTCTTCTGAGCTAGTCTCCGCGGGACAGTAAGTTGAAAACGCGAACGACTTTGCAAGGAGGCTCCCAGGGTTGAATACATGACAACCAGAATAGGTTAACTTGTACTTTTCGTATTTGTCTGCGAGGACGACCTTTGGAACAATGCCGTTCAACACCAAGCGGTCTGAACAATAAAGCAGATATCTTACGGTTGTCGGTAGTGGATACAGACGTAACGCGTGATCATAATCACACAACGTTGGTTGGACTTGAGACGTCAAGGGGGTCAGATGACTTTGGTCCAAGATTGTTTGTACGAGCTACGGAACGTCCATTCAGCATAGACCGAGGGGAAGACCAAACACCGCGTACATATCTTCTCAGATCATCTCCCGTGACATTCGGCTTGACTTCCACTGTATTTCGCAACATCCTTGCCATGGTATCATCGCGGAAAATCACAATCTCCTGCGCAAAGAATTTCAAACGGCAAGGATTAGTTGCAAAGTGTACCTTTGGGACCTTCGCCCTAAGCTGGGAGGTGAAAGATGAAAGTATCGGCTTCCGTGGCAGGGTCACGTTGCTCGTCAGATCAAGCGGACCAGGAACAAAGACAAAGTGAGTTGTACGAGTGATCTGAGGGTATGAGGCAATGAGTTGACCAAGGGAATCAAAGTTTTCTGTTGGTGAATTTTAGTCCTTGATGCACCTTAATGTAGATTCCGACATGCCATGGTATCGTTGAATATCCTGCCCACTCCCTTGCATAATTGATCGGCTGGTGAAGTTCCCGCACATGACAATAACCTTAGGTATAAAGCTGTTTTCCATGCAATTGTCGAACATCTTTTGAAGCCCGATGAAGGTTTTGGGGTTGTCCAGCCAGACATCGGACAAGAAAAAAAAGTAGACATCCGAAAGCTCCTCCCGGACACGGCGAGAATAGTTCGACTAGATGCAATTAGCCATGGCTTGCAATGACGAAATCCAACGCACATCTTCCAGCAGGGTGGTCGAACCCTTTCCGAGAAAGTCTATGTGACCATATATTGAGCTACGAAAGTGAGCGTCCGTTCCGCGTCTTATCGGAAAATAACTCACCGAGCAGTCTCACGATCCTCGCAAGGCGGTTGACCCATAGCAATCACTTCCAAGGTGCCCTCTTCGGTATACTCGCCTTCTACAAGAGCAATACAGCCTTCGGTGTACAATCCCTCGCCGGGTTCGTCCTTAGTCAGGTAAACACGGCAAGCAACACAACGACGATGGCGGTCCTACCAATTTGGATACGTCTAGCACAACGTTTCCATCAGCATCTTCAAGGCATAACTTCCCTTCCATGTTATGCGCGAGCATGCCAAGGAGCAGGAATCTTTCTCCAGCTCTGCCTAGAAGCTGTTTCGTCGATTTTAACTGTCTCAAGGTTCATGGGAATATATTTCGCCCGATAGCGTTGCCTTGACCATACCGTCACGAGATGTTCCCGATCACGAGAGGGTAACGTGGAAGGTGAAAAGTGTTCGTTGCGTAGTATGCTTTGCTTAATGATATGAAGCCTGTTGCGCGCGGAAGCTATGCGTGATTCTGCTGTGCCAGACATTGTCGATGGCACCGAGGATCTTCGAACTTTACGATAATAGGAAAGAGATCTCGGCGAGAGGCGTACCTTTCGAAAGTCCCCCGTTCGTGGGACCAGTTCCAAGCTGGCATTTCGAAAGCATCAACTACATACAGATGACTTTCAGGATCAAGCAGCTCCGTTTCAGCGTGATCACCAGATCCTTGATCTTGAAGTGCTTCGTATACTCTCTGGAGGATAGAGAGGGAGACCTTCATGGCGGCGTCTGCACACGAGACATTCAAAAACACAGTGACATGAAAGCTAAAGCACCTTACCATCTTGTTTATTATATTCTCTGGCAATTGTCTCGATGGAAAAGTCGATTTCTTCGTCCGCGATTTCGTGACGGTCAAGGATCTCCTCCAGGAACTGCAAGGCTTCAGGTCCAAGTGAGTGACTGTACTTGCGAAAGACCTAAGAAAAGCTGAATGCAGTACTCGACAACGTATGCAAGCGTATCGAACCTTGATTATGATTCGCTGGCGCACATCAGTCATACTGTCGAGCGTGGTGGAGGATGACAAGCTCTTGATGGTGTGTCCTACTCTGCCAGTGCGCGTCGCGCGAGTTTATGGAGTCACCTGACTCGAGACGTTGCTCTGAATTAGGACAAGTCTGCCTGAGTGGCGAGCGACGTTGATCATGTTCTCGACTCTGGACCTCGACATAAGACCGGGATCAGGCATAGGGATGTTTGAATTAGGTCCGTGGTCGTTTTCTTGCCAACCTGCAGCTTCACCTGATCTCGGAGTACCCCTAGGTTCATCTCTCTGGACAGTCATTTCCACCCTCCGAGCGCTCCAGCATCTATTCCCTCAAGTAGAGGTCAAATTTGACCTAGAGAACGCGTCCACAACACCAGTAATACTCCATCTGCGTCCATACTTTGACCTGCTCTTCTCCGCTTATCATCAGCGATTGCACACAATTTGCTTGAGAAAGCCAAAGGACCCTCATCCCCCAGTATCTCTGAGATACAAAGATTCCATCATCTGTTGCGGCGAGGAGCCATTGGTAAAGATTAAGATCAGCCGAACTTTTGGTCCAACATATCCAGGAGACGAGCTGAGGTATCCGGGTGTCTGGTTCAGTTTTGACGATGATGCTATCAGTGAAGGCCTCAAAGGTAGCTCGACGCATGCAATCGCAGATAATAGATCGAAAGAAGTCAAGCGTATCATTGTCACGCAGAAGGATGCACAGGACGCGGGGCGTGATCCTCTTGACGAGGTTGCTCTTTGTCCTGTGATGTATGGGGATATTTCGCGAGCCATTGTCAAAGTAGGAGTGCATCACGTCTGCATGTCCTTGTCTTTCTATCCTGCATTTACAGGTCAACAATGGTGTTGTGCTTCATTCCTATGGCCCTTCTGGTCCCTCTGCCTCGTCTCTTCACGTCCGCTTGGGCGAAACAACTGCACAGGATCTCAATATTGATTTGGGAACACCATCGAGGATATATTATAAAGACGACGAGCGAATGGCAATTCATTCACCCAGCCCGCAACTAGAAGACGAGAGTCAGAGTACAGATTGTAAGTCGTGTGTTCTTGTTGAACGGTCGCCTGTCATGGTCATTAGACTTTTATAATTATTTTAGTCACGGTATCGACTTCCTGATCTCCGGTCAAACGCACTTGGTACGAAAGATCATACTACATTCCAACGTGGTGAGCAACGTGCATCGGTACTTGTATGGACAAATTAAGCGGGGTCGTTCTAAGCCGGGTTCCCCCTTATTCCAACAATATAAACGCTGTCCATGGGAGCTAGAGGGAAAACCAGAAGATGACGAAGATGGTCAGTGGCGTCTTACACTTGTCCAGAATGTAATTCAGTTGGGCCAGATTCACCTCCTAGGATGCGTTTGACAGACAAAGTGAGAGATCCGATCTCTCTTCATCTTCCAGGTATATTAAGTGTCACAGTTTGAAGCGATCAGTCATTTTCTCAGCCCGAGGGATCCTCCACCATCGATGGTGCACGATCGTACTGAATACGAGGAAAATATTACGCTGCCGAGTGCAACGTCAAGTAAGATCAGTAACTTGTTATCAAGGGCTAATTCACATCTTCGCGCAGGACTGCACGGTTACGATGGTGTGATACTGGAGGTGAACGAAGCTTCTCAGGTTGTGGCCGTCACGTTATTTTGACGGTGATCGTTATGCATTCCTGTACATAGTTACATCTGCATGTTTACATCCACCTACCATCAGCTGGAAAAAACGTCAGGCCATATCATTCTCAGCTCTTCTAAATCATTGATCACTGCAATCCCTTCTACATCTGCAGCTGAGTCGCTATTGACCCCTAATGTCTTCTTCTTCCCGCCCTCAACGACATCTAATCCCGTCTCGTGGAAGTGTGCACATCGGCCCCACCCCAGCTTTTTAGCAGCGACCACATTTATTTCACTGTCGTCTATGAATAAGCATTTTGTGGTATCAGAAATGTTAGCAATCCTCATTGCCTATCGAAACGGTGAGCGTGGGTCAGTTTCGAGGTCGAGGGAATCTGGGGTGAACGGTTACGTTATGAAAGAACTCTGGTTCTGGCTTGCAAGTAAAGTGTGGTTGCTCGTAATCGCAGTAGACGAGTCCTTCTATTTGATCTTGGACATTCAAGATCTTGAGCACTCGATTGGCATGCTGGTATGTTTGTCAGGACTCGCTCCAGCTCTCGATTTGCAGGACATACGTTCTTGTATGCATTTGTCAGGGCCCAAACGCGTACCTTTGTCCTGTCTATGTCTTCTAACAGTTTCCTCAACTTTGGGTCCGGCTTGATACATTCCTCCAAAGGGAGAGTGCCATCACATTTCTGATCAAAATCAAGAGGGTCTGAGCAGCGGGCAGTCCATCATCACAAGTCAAATGCAACTACTCGATGCAAATACCTATGTCATGATGCCGCGTGAGGCCGCGTAGAGCAAGTCCGTATTGCTTGTAGTACTTGTGGTGCAATTCCGACGCTTCGTCTTCATCAATGCCCAGGGAGACGAAGTATGCTGCAGAAAATGCCTTCAAGAATAGTCTGTATCCATTGTGAGTGAACGTACCATGAATCCGTTCGCCCATCGCATGCGATATCTTTGTACTAGCCGAGTAGAGGGTGTTGTCGATATCAAACCAAATGACCATGCGGTGATCTTTCGATGACTTCAGGGCGGGAATGCGAGGAGTGCTGAACATTTCGCACCTTCTAAAGCTCCATTCACAGACATGATTATGAAGTGGGTATCCGAATCGCTGAGACGGTATATGACTAGCGCCAACACCACCTGTACTTGGTAACTTAGTGAGGGGATATATCGAGAACATAGTTCCCACAGGTTAAGCTCCGACACACCATCATCGCTGTGTACCCTCATCGTGGCGATCGCCGTCGACAACAAAATCCTCAAGACTAACGACCAGTGAGTGTGATTTCGTTCATGCCAGTGAGATAGATCCAACTCGACGTACTCGTGCACCACCGTTCATTTGGTGCAAAGGGTCATTTCCGTTGGATGTCTTGTTGGCACTTTGGATGTATCGACGCTACCCCGCTGACACCTGCGTCTTCAGATGGCCCGCAGCAAACAACAACCCGCACCCGGCATTTCCGCCCGGCCTCCCCAGGCTTTTGCTCGCCGCGGTGTGAAGGGCCTCAAAAATTCCGAGCCAGAAGCTGCCGCAACCAAAGAGGTTCAGGTTGGGGGCGAGAAAAATGGGAGCACCCGTCTCGTGCCCACGTCGAAGGCACCCCGCTATTACCCCGCAGACGACGTTCGTCAACCAAAGAAAAGCCGCAAATCGCCCAAACCTACCAAGCTCCGCCCATCCATCGTTCCAGGGTCCGTCCTGATCCTGCTCGCTGGCCGTTTCAGGGGGAAGAGAGTGGTGTTCTTGAAGCAGTTGGAGAGCGGGTTGCTGTTGGTGACGGGTCCCTACAAGATCAATGGTGTCCCCCTACGGAGGGTGAACCAAGCATATGTCATTGCTACTTCGACGAGGGTTGGTCTGGAAGACTTCGAGGTGGGTGTCTTACCACGGCGTATCAACACCATGGTCTGATCGGCGCGGTAGGTCGACCCCAAGATCAACGATACATACTTTGCCAAAGCTGCCGTGAAGGGTGCTCATTCTGCAGAGGCAGAGTTCTTCGAGGAGGGCAAGCCCAAGCCAAAGGAGCCTTTCCCGGAATCCAAATCAGCTGACCAGAAGGAGGTTGACAAGGCTGTCATCGCGGCTGTTCGAAAGCAGGCCAACTTGGCCAAGTACCTGAAAGCCACTTTTGGTCTTACAAACGGCCAGTACCCTCATCAGTTGGTGTTCTGAGCTGCGACATTTACTCTACGGGAATGTGTACATGTGCTATGTAAAGCTATGATATGCACTACATGACGTTCTCTTTTGTTTGCATCACGTGTGTTTCGCGTACCGCTTGCACCTGCCAGCACACCCTGCTGTTTCACCACTACATTACTCCTCGCCGTGGTTCGCTCACCACGCGTTCTAACTATGCCGTCCGTTCAACTCCGCCCTCGGTTACTTGTCGCCAGTCTTGCTCTTAGCTTGCTGTTGTTGCTCGAGTGGCCGACAAGCACGTCCTCTTGGATCTTACTTGCCTGCTGGCCTCTTGGCGTGCTCTTCTTCGCATACATCGCTCGTGTTTACCTCGCTCCATATGTCCTTATGCGCTGCTCCAGCCATATTCGAGTCCGGAGCGTCAGCTTACGCTCCATTCGCGGTCTATACTTTCGCAAAGGCAGCCGGACCTGGCGAATCGACCGTTTTGTATATTCCTACCGCTCTTGCGCTGATGATGGGCCCAGGAGACTATCATTTAGGATTGAAGGCTTTACATTAGAGATCGAACCTCCTCCGGCCCCTCGTCCACCCCCGCCGCGCGCAACTCACAGACGCGGACTCACTTTTGCGGACCTTTCACCATCTCCTTTGGCGCTCTACTTGTGGTCCGTGATATCAGGCCTGTACGTTATATTCGATCCTGCGGTTCGGCCTGTCATTCGCCTCGTCGTAACGGCTGCGCTTCAGCAAGTCATTCGTTTCATCCCAACGCTCATGGAAACAGTCCAAGTGGATATTGACCGAGCAGTTGTCTCATACGTTGGCTCCCCTCAAGTCCAGTTCATTGTGCAGAACGTTACATTCAAGGGTCACGTTTCTTTCGCTCAGAGCCCTCAGTTTCACCCGATCGGAGACGATGTTCCTTCAAGCAGCCAGACTTTGAGCGCACGAGCCCTTGCGATGGGCGCTTGGAAGTCGCGTCTTTCCAGTGGGTTCCAGCGTGCTTGGACCCGCACCTGGAATGATACGTTAGGGCGGATGACGGGTTCCGTCTCGTATGATTTGGTAGTGCGACAGGTTTACGGTTTCATCCCGTCAGATGGTTTGGTACAGATGGGTATGTTAAACAGAGGGCCTGTTCAGGTGGTGCTGACCCGAAATTTCAGGCATATCCGACAGCGGGACAATACTGCGCTCGCCCGAGTCGTTTATTGTCAGTGGTTCGGCCCGCTTTAGCCCAAGAGACGGTACCATTGAGCCATGCAGCGTCCACAATCAAGTCAAGGTTGGAGCCATTCATGTGGATGCCGACAATCTTCAGCGTTGGTCATCGCACTTCAAGATTGCGACCGAGAACATCCCGGTTCCGCCTCCCAGTTCTCTCAGTACAGCTACCTCTCCATGGTTGAAGAGCCCCTTTAGTGCAGTGAGTACTCGCGTGAATCTCACTCGCAACATGCTGACAGTGCCAAGTCTTCCGTGGCTTCAGATGTTCGTGTTCAGGTCATGGCAAAGCGGAGGAAGCAAAATATAAAAGTGCGTACTGCGGTATTCATCTTAGCACGTGTGTTGAGTGGCCGATATTTAAGCCCTTCGGACTTGTCGCGGCTGCCCGTCTAGATTTGGATTCTGTTACAGTATCACAGGGGATCGGTCGCCGCAAGTACAACATCGTCTTCAAGGCAGCAACCTGCTCTTGCGAACCCAGCAATGCAACGGTGAACCCCGCCCATAGTACTTGGCTAGGAAAGGAGTCGTCAATCACGTCGCGGGCGTTCTTGTTTCGCCTAAAACTCCATAGCGTTTCCTTACGGCCGAGTGGGGTGGCACAATCCAACCTTCCCATTCTATCTGTTGGTTCCACCTCGGTCGATGCTACGCTGTCAGATTGGCCGTCAATGCTGTCTGCCGATCCTTGGCCCTGCTGTGATGCCAATCCACCGTCTGTGTTCCTTGAGGTCCACATCGCTTCTTTATCATTCGCAGACCGGCATGACATGCTGCTCAATTCAATCTCGGAGTTCAACTCTCGCAAGAATGTGCCATGCGGAGAGTCGGAGCCTCTCTTGCCAACTCTCATCTCGCCGGTTCCACGGATTATTGTGAATGTAAGGGTAGGACGCACTTTTGCACGCGTTATGTGCGCCGATGTTCCTGGAGTCGAGGAACCATTCTCGGTGGAGCTGGAAACTGAAGGGATGGTGTTTACATCCTCCTCCGACTTTCTTATAGGTGCAACTTTGACTCAGCATCTCCCGCTTGACGGAGACCTTCCGTTCCGCATGACCTGCCCTTTCACCTTCTTCTTGCACCCACTCTTCTTGCGACTACGCACCCATTCCTCAAACATCGCTACTCGACGCATGTCTAGGTGGGGTTCAGAATGCACGAGCAGTGAAACCTTATTTTCCATGGAGGCTGTGGAAGCCAATGGAATGTTGACGGGACTCGGAAAGGCAAATGACGACCATCAATTTATGTGCACCACATTGGACACTCGCACCATATTCGTCGATCTTCATTGCTGCACGGAGGCTGGGATAGTGGAGTTATGGCACCCTGGAAGACTCAGAGTGCTGAGTGTGCTGCTGTCGCTGCTTTCCGCCCGTTGGCCTTCCTCACAGACAAGACCCCCTCGTTCCTCATCAACATCACTTCCGGGCTGTGCTCTCTCCTTTTCTGCCGCGCGGTTCGTGTTGTTCGTTACGGGTTCTGACGTCAACCCCGACGCAGACAAGGACATCACCCGCGGAATCGCGTTCAGCACGGGTTTTTCACTGCGGTACTGTTCTATAAACTCGGAGCAGAGGCACGCTCTCCCACCCCCTCAGCCGTACTCTCAAATCAGGGCAAAATTGTCCCTACCGGTCGATAGGCTCGGCGATGCTGCCCTCCTGGAGAGGATCTCTGAGACTTCTGGCACAAATGTGATCGTCGGAAAACTTGTGCTCTGGAACACGACGTTGCGCGCTGCGGCTGCGGACGAATTCTCAATGGATGACCCGCACGTTACAGAGAGAGACAGTCCCCTCCTGGATACCAAACAACTTCTCTCGATCAAAGGTGTTACCGTGGACGTCAAAGTCACTCCGCAAGCCCTCATGAATTCCGCAGGAGCGGCATGTGATGTGACATTTAGTGTTGACGACGCACTGACACGCTTTGAACTTGGCCTAATATACTCAACTCTCCTTGCATTGCGAACGGTTCAAACCCTTCAGCAGTGTGCAACCTCATCGGTCTCAGAATTTCCACCACATTCTGCGCCGTCCACCTTACTGAATGTTCACGGCACAGTCAAAGCTATTCGAATGCGTTTACGGTTCATGAACGAAACTGCGGTCGCACGGGTTAATTATCTCGATGTGGCGCTCACCCCTCATGATGCCCGCTGTTCTATCAATTCATTGCTCGTGTGGGTCCCAGTCAATCAACGACGGTCGGTCGTCGAAGCACCAGTACCAGGAGAAACTTGGGAGGAACTTTGCCGTTTACACAGATGCACGTTGTCGCTTGCTCCATCATTGAAAGGTCCGATTCTGGTCGACAGCGATAGCTTGCGGATCCGTATTCCTTCTGGCTATGTTTTCGCTGAACTTCAGCTTGCTACGGTGGTTACCATCAAGGCGATCAAACATCTGGTCCACGTAGTCCAAAGCGCCAAATTCTCTCCCATCCCGGCTCCAGAGTCCGAGTCCGCGAAACTCGTACCAGATCTCACCTTCATTTGTCGAATGTTTTGCTTCGAGGCTGCAGATGACCCCTTTGAGAGCCGATTGGGATTAAACTTCAGAGTTGGCCTCGCCGCAGCAAAAGCCAGGCTTCACCGGGATGAAGCTTTCGACGCAAAGGCGATGGCAGTCATGTCGGGGAATCTAGCAGCTGCGGAAACCACAGTTGTGAACGCAGACTATCAGTTTAGCAGAGAGCATTCAGTCTCCGTCGAAGATGCCCGTCAACGCTTGAATCTCGCACACAGTCTAGATTGGACAACCAGGCTCCGCCAGCACATTCGAGAACGAGTGACACAAGAAGAATTAGTCCATCGCGAACTCCATGGTGCAATACCATTGAAACGTCCCACGAAAGCCCCGGATCTCGTTAAGCCAGCAAAAGCGCTGCGTATCCCTCCACTACTTCGTATCATTCTGTCAGGTTTTCATCTGCACCTTGGACGTCCCACGTTTCCTCCAGCACACCTGGCCTCCTTTCTGCACGAACAAGGGCGTGGACTTCCCCACGAGACGTGTTACTCTTTACTTGTTCCCATGCACCTCAATATCACCCTTACGGCCGTTCAGGTTTCACTCCGTGACTATCCCCTACCGCTGTTGTATATTCCTTCCAGATCTAGTGATCCCGGATCTCCCTCGCTTGTTTTTGATTCAAACCTTGTCATCGCCGAGGAGATGGGTCCTGATCAGTCGGTTGATTGGGTACCTTGCCCTGTGGATGGTCCCGAAGATGTTTTCGCTCACAGCCACCCTCTCGTACTTCGCGTCCCAAAGATCCTCATGCCGGTGAAGACATATGCTCGGCCACTTGTATCAGTCCTAACGGATCAGACAACTGCGTTCGCTTGGGGTACTAGCTACAGTCCAGCGATCCAAGATGTTGTTAGGTTTCTAGATAGCTTGACTCCGGAGACTCGGGATCCATCTCCACATATAGGGTTCTGGGACAAGGTAAGGATATCCCTTGTCATAGGATGGCCTGACTTACGAGTTCCTCAGTTAAGGCTGATTTTCCACTGGACAATCGAGATTTCGTTCAAAGAAGAAGTCCGCCTGTATATCAAAGGTAGGAACAGTCGAAATATTTGCTCGCAAATGTTTACGCCTTGTTAGGTAATCGCGATCCGTATATCTTGGATAATGATGGTGCCGGTTTTGCTCTTTGTTGGCAAGGTGAACCACAAATAAGTATCGGTTTCCGAAACAAAGATCGAGAGCTTGTGCAAGTCACCAGCCACTCTATGTCCATATTCATACCGAAGTGAGTCAATATTGTCATATGTCTGATAAGAGTTACACCTTTATCAGGTTCGAGCCAGTGACTGGCTTTGGGGGCATTTACGCACAGGGGCACACTGCTGCAAGAAATGATTGGGTTAAGATGTGTGCTAACCTGTGCTCTGGCATCCGCTTTGGCGTAGGGGCTATGTTTGAACGCACATGCAATAGGGTGGAATGTAGCAAGTGCACAGGTTCTCTCTTTGACCGTGACTGTCGATCTTTCGATTTCCGGCCACATCACACTGTACAGTTGGTAAAAATCGATCCTTCAATGCCTCAGGTGAGTTTCCTGCTACAATCCTTACCGACCGGTCTCAAACGAGCGCAGGTTGATCACGATTCTTATCACGGTTTCCGGTCCAACTTCATCCACCTTTCGATTTCAATAACTTCAGCTCTTCGACGAGCATCGACCAACTCTGACCCCCAACCCAGTAGCTTTCACCTCACCCCGAAGGCGTTCGCCAGTTTTTGGTCATGGTGGGGATTATTCGACAATGGGCTATCCCTACCAATCAAACAGGGTTCCCTTTACCACCGGAAGTCACTATCACCGAAGTTTTCACGCCACCTAGCAACAGTCAAATATCGAATTTCAGTACCAGAGTTGTTCATAACGCACGCATACATCGATGACAGTAGAGAGTCATGGGAGGATGGGACCACGACCGTCGTAGGCTTAAAGGCCAAAGTCAGCCACTTCCAAGCCGACATGCACCAAAGGGACCAGGAAACGATCGCGCCGGGCAGAGTCCCTGACAGCATTCAGGTCGTGCGGCACAAACCATTCTACGCCGCTGAGGTCGTCCTCAAGGACGTGGACCTTCGCGCTATGTTGGCCATTTTTTCGGAGCCTCTTAAACAATCAGTGCTTCTGTCTACCAACCCCGACAACAGCAATAAGAACCAAGCTTCCTCTAGTTCGGAGATTCCTCCGTCTTGGCTCAGTAGTGATGACTTCGTTGAAATGGATTGGACGCCTGCACACAGTCTTCCAGAAATCCAGTTGTTCCCCGTACTTTCCTGCCCCAAAGTGACATATCTCAAGAAGAACTCGCATGTACCCGAGATCCAAGTGGAAAACAGTAAATTTGGCGATGAGGATACGCATACATGTTTGCTTGGGAGTGAACCCTGTAAGAATCTTTGCATCGTTTTTTGTATCAATGTAACTCTGATTTCTCCTTTTCATTTTTTCCCTAGCTGTCCCACAAGTAGAGATTTCCCTTGCGGAACAGCGGATCGTAATGTTGCAGCATATGACCGAGGAGGATGCGAAATCAGCCCAACCTGTGCAGGTGCGCTTTGATACGGAAGGAATAAGAGGTGTCGTTGATCCACGTTTCAGAGGCAATATCCCTTGGATAAAATGATTGCCCTTCTCCGAGACTATATCAACCATCTAACAGCAGTAGACCAATGCCCGGAGGGTCCACGCAAGAGTAATGTCGAGAGCTATTATATGCCAGCTGAAATGGTCTCCGCTGATGAGTGGGCCGATTTTGAGAATGTCTATCAGGTGCATTCCCCGAATCTTTTCATGTGCAATGATGTCCGCAATGTGAGCTTTATCCACCTTCAGGGTACAAGTCCTTACCATCTCTACAGGTTTTGATGCAGTACTACAACTGCTCGAAAGCCCGCCTCGGGTATGAGTACCATATGGCGACCCGGTAGGTGACTGTAGTTATATATCTTGTCTGTACTGACTACGCCAATAGTGCTGTCAAATTTATCCGAGACCAGGCCGAAGCCATGGTTCCCCAAGTAACTGATCCCAACAGCACCGAGAAATCCAAGGCTTCGGGGGGTGCTGCCGGTGCCGCACAAACGGCCGCCTCCGCCTTGCGCAGAATGTTGGCCGGAGGGCGAGGTAGCACGTCACTGGACATTCAAACGGACGTTGCCTCTGATCCATCCGACGTCAAGCCTTTAGACGGATGGGATGAAGGCGTTGTTCTTCGGAAGAGGCACTTCTGCCTCTTATTGAAACCCCAAATCATTTTGCGGAGCACTGATCCCTCGTTCAGCGTTGATACGGAGTCGGTCGTGATCCTTGCCGCAGTACAGGCAAAGTTACAAGTATTCAAAATAATGGATGCATCCAATTTGGAAGATCCTGTCAGTGGCCATATTATGCACAGGTACAAAATCTTTGTATGGAGAAAGCTTGGCTGATTCTCAATCTCCGAAAAGGAACTACATGTCGTTAGATGGTCTTCAGACCTTCTGCCCAACAGACTCCGATCCATACGACAGCGGCTCAGTTCCTCTAGAAGTGCTACTTGATTATCGTTGCGAGAGCGATTCTTTCGACCGTATCGTTCCCCAAACCAACGCTAACTGCCTGTATGATCGATTTAATCGACTTAGACTTCGCAACAACGTCGCCTCCGCCCCTTATTCGAAACCGGAGCACATACACAGAGGAAGGCAGGCGCATTTGCAGAACGACACTGTTGAGTGTTTAACACGGTTCCGGTACATATTTCTGACTTTTTGGAAACAGGACTTGGTGCAAGTCCATGTTCCCCGCTTTACGGTATCGGCATACGATCGACATTTCCAGTTTATTTCCAACATCATCACAAATCTGGTTCTATTTTCAGATGTCGCACATAAAGCACGGCTGGAAAAGCTGGAAACGCTGCTTTTTGCATATGACTTCACGGATTTAAGGTCCGCTGCCAACGTCGTCTCCGATCTTCAGAGTCGCCTCAGAAGCGTGCTCGAGACACATAACGATGTCAGTCGCCAAATGCAGGATAACCGTCCCCAGACAATATTGCAGATCCTCAAGCTCAAAGCTCATATCTTTTTACTAGTGGAGGAGCTCAATATGATCTTTGACGCGATCCGGTTGGCTCAGAGCAGGGCTGATGGTCATTCAGACCATAAATCTGCTCTTCTTCTACAAGCCTCTTCGTCAGAAATATCCTGGAGGATGTTTGACGATAATCGGGACCTGCTCGCGAAACTTGCTGTGCGCAACATAGACTTTTCGTGGCTGAGCAAACAGGATAGTTCCACTGTCAACCGCTTGACGGTTGGCAACTTGCAAGCTTTTGATGGGTCTCCAAATGCAGTTTGGACAGAAATTGTCTCAAAATATGAAGAAGTTTCCAATCACCCACTTTACAAGGTATTTTCCGTCCTCGGGCGTTTTTGAATGGCTCTCAATATATAACAGAGAGATCTTTTCCTGGACGCTGATTGGTCGGTGCTTGCGCCTGTCGGAGGGATTGCAATTTATGAGAAGTTCCAACTCGACTTTCATCCCATTCGTCTACAGCTCGATGCTCGCCTTGGCAAGCGTATCATGGAATATGTCTGGCCTGCTCGGCGGGAGAGAAATAAGACAGATACGCAGTGCACGATTCGTGACTGTGCCGAATCGCATCGTCCTGTGGAACAATCTCCCCCGAGATCTTCCCTGGAGTCGGCTCTGTTGTTGCAAAAACCACGTACATCATTGGATTCAAACAGGCTTGCCCCAAATCAGAGGAAACTGGGCTCCTCTCGATCATTTACCGATCTACGTAGCGCAGCTGTTGAATCCACAAAGACACCGGTCGAAACTTCCTTTGGCCGAGCTGCGACACCAGATTCAAATGCCAACGAGGATTCCTGGAGTATTAGGAGGCTCAATCGAGAAGCCCAACCTGGAAAAGATGACGCTGTGGAAATGAAAACACGTTCTTCTCAGAAAACCTTCATTCTGGTGAAGATCTCGAGGTCGGTGACATAGCGATTTGATTTGCTTTGGCTCAACTCTTAAACCAGCATCGAACTCCTGCTGAGCATAATGAAGGCGGAGTCTTTCGAGTGCCGCGATGCACGGATTCGTACCCATTCATTGGAGTTCCGCAACCAGACTTGGAGTGTATGTATCCTTTTCTATCTTGCACGATTGCTTATCCATTCGTCATAGTTTGAGGAATTGGTTGATCAATTCATACCCAGCGATCTCACCTGGAGAGGCTGGGTCCGTATGGCCTTCCACCAACCGCTCGTTCCCGTCCTCCCAGTTGCACGTGAACTCTTTTCGAAGACGAAACTAATTCCGTCAAAAAACGCCCCGCAGAATGACTCCCGCCCTCCGTCCAAGAAGTTTATTCTTCGAGGGAAGAAGAACGTTGCCAACGCCACCATACGGGATCATGCACCGCGAAGATCGTCTTCAAGTGGAGGTGTTCCCAGCACCGCCGCTCTTAGCGATAGCTTGACCGGGATGACGCTCGTGGATGAACCGGAAGTCACAGGACTATACCCACCTGAACAGGAAGATCTTGGCAGAAAGCGCCAACAGAGTCGACCGAGGTTACTCAGCATGTTCGCCCGTGGAAAGAGCGAGGTCCGTAGCGCATCACTCTCGAGTGTGAGTTCCTTTTTTCTCAGCCTCACTTTACTTTGACCTAGAATTCCTCAGCAGGGAGAACATCGTTCTTCGGGAGATTTCCTACTGAATATACGAGGCTCGACTGTGCATGATGAATTGATTGACGACCACTGATTAACTTATTAACCTCATATCTACACATTGGACTCGCCTGACACCGTTCTGCATCTATCCCCCATAGCTATTGGTAACACATTGCATAGACAGCATTCGTTCCGCATCTCTTTTAACTGTGTTTCATAATGGAATCATCATCCCCTGGGTCTTTAGATATTTACCGCCCTGGCAATGGAGCCGCAGGAGTGACACCACATTGGACTGGTATGCTCTCTCGTCACAGAAACCTCTCCTTGCACTGGTGAGATGTTCCCCACATTTTAGACTCGATTTCGTGTTTTCAGTGCAGTAAGGCGAATTTGTGTTCCCGATGCAGACCAGATACACACAAACGTCAATCTATGACTATACCTGCATTGAGGTTATGATACACTATAGTTGTGGATTGTTGAAATCCGACTACTACGCTCAAAACCACATCGAGATCTTGCGTCTCAAGGAGACACTGACGGGCCAACAAAGTAGCATCCACTCCCACCGGACCGGACATAATATGATCGCAACACAACTACCCAAGGTCAAGTGCAAACCCCCCTAGCGCGAGAAGGCCATAAATTAACCACTTCGTGGGCGCTGTTGAAGCGCAATAACGGAAGATTAAGCGTTCGCGCGGGCCCAACGGGCGGCGGCGACCAGGTTAGCCAAAGAGGCTGCGAAGAATATCAGTTTACTTCGAGGCGTAATCGAAGGAAGGGTGTACCTTCGGTCTCTTTCCAACCACGGGTCTTCAGACCACAGTCGGGGTTGACGAACGTCAAATGACCAGGAATAATGGTAAGGGTGGCCTTGAGACGCTTTATAATCTCTTCTTCGCTGGGAACACGTGGAGAGTGGATGTCGTAGACACCGGGACCGATCTGGTTGGAGTAACCATAATGCTTGAAGGTGTGCAACAACTTCATGTCGCTCTTCGAGAACTCGATAGAAATGACATCAGCATCAAGACGTTGAATAGACGGGAAAATATCGTCGAAGTCGGAGTAGCAGAAGTGGGAGTGAGCCTGAGTTTCATCACGAACGCCAGCTGTAGCGAGCTTAAAGGTGTCAACAGCCCATTCCAGGTACTCCTCCCAGTCAGATTTACGAAGAGGCAACTAGGATAAATGTCAGACAGCTCGCGCGTTTATCGTTCAAATCCGCTTACGCCCTCACGGATGGCTGGCTCATCAACTTGAATAGCAGCGATATTAGCAGCCTCAAGATCAAGGACTTCATCACGGAGTGACAATGCCAATTGCTGAGATTGCAACTTGCGTGGCACATCTTCGCGAGGGAATGACCAGTTCAAGATTGTAACGGGACCAGAAAGCATACCCTTCATGGGTTTCTTGGTGATGCTCTGTGCGTATTTGCTCCACTTCACGGTCATAGGCTTGGGACGGCTGACATCGGAGACGATGATCGGGGGTCGGACGTAGCTTCAAGGAGTCCATCAAGTCAAGCCGGCAATGAGCTAACAATGCAGGTCGGGCCACTTACCGAGAGCCGTAAGACTGGACCCATCCGTTCTGGGTAAAGACGAAACCGTTTAATCGTTCACCAAAGTATTGAACCATGTCGTTTCTCTCTGCTTCGCCGTGAACGAGAAGGTCAAGGCCAACCTTCTCCTGGAAGCGGACGACGAGTTCTATCTCTTGTTCGATGAATTTATCATACTCAGCATCGGTGATCTCGCCCTTGCTGAGCCTGGCACGAGCGTTACGGATATCATTGGTTTGCTTTTGGGAAGTCGTAAAAAGGACGCCACTCCAGGCACGGAAGATAAAACACTCACAGGGAAAGAACCTATGGTAGTTGTGGGGAACTTGGGTAGTTTAAGCTTCTTAGCCTGAACCTCCTTGCGAATGGCAAATGGACTCTTGCGGTCGTACATATCAGGTGTGATAGAAGCAACACGCTTGCGGACGGCGTCATCGGATGTATGCTCGAATTTACGACGTTCGGCAATGGAGGTTCTGTTCGCCTCTAGAGCAGCTGCCACCCGTGGGTCTTGGGAGCCAGAGAGGACGGCAGCGATGGTCGCAACTTCCTCGGCCTTTTCCAATGCGAAGGAGAACCAGTCTTTCTGCTGCGGGGTCAACTGCTTCTCGTTGGCCAAGGTTACAGGAGTGTGCAAAAGAGAAGAGGATGTCGCAATGATGACGCGATCTTGTCCAAGAGTGGCAATGGCCTTCTGGCCCTGCTTGATTGCTGCAGTAAAGTCGGACTTCCATATGTTTCTCCCAGAAACAACGCCAAGAGATAGATGGATTTGGGTAGCTTTGATCGCTGCTAGAACGTCGTCAAGCTGTTCGGGTGCGCGGGCCAGGTCGATGTGGAGACCAGCCACAGGAAGCTTGGCGATAAAGTTCACGTTGGAATCCAGACGAGCGAAATAGGTCGTCAAAATAATCTTAGGAGCGACCGGTGCCAGTGCGGCGTATGCGGTGGCGTACTCCTTGTCAAGATCCGAAGCTTTATCAAGAACAAGAATTGGCTCGTCAACCTGGACCGAGTCGACACCGGCAGCCTTGAGCTGCGACAACAATTGTTTGTAGACAGGTAAGATCTTAGGCAGCAAGGAGATGGGCTGGAAATCAGGAGATTGATCTTCTTCTTCCTTGGTAGCCTTTCCGAGAACGAGGTAAGAGATTGGTCCTAAAACCACTGGACGAGTGATGATTCCCAGTTCTTTGGCTTCGTTATACTCCTGAAGGGCTTTGTTATACAACAACTTGAAGTCGGTCTTCTCGGAGAGCTCTGGGACAACATAGTGATAGTTGGAATCAAACCTACAAGGTAATTCTCACTAAGCGATAGCAACAAAGTAGTGTGAATTAAGGTACAAACCATTTCTTCATTTCACAAGCGGGAACATCGACACCATCGGCTTGACGTCCGCGACCTAGCGCGAAGAAGACATCGAGGTCGGATAGACCATGTCCGACGTAGCGCTCAGGGATGACATTGAAAGCTGTGGAATGATCCAGGACGTGATCGTAAAGCGTAAAGTCTCCACTGACCCAGAATGAGTATGTACACCAACTTAGGAAATAAACAACAAACCTGGGGATCAAGTCAACGTTGTGTGCCTTAAGGCTGGTCCAACTAGTCTTTCGAACATCAGCAGCAGCCTTCTGGAGGTCAGCTTCGGATTTCTTGCCCGCCCAGTAGGCCTCAACGGCCTTTTTAACTTCACGGTTTGCACCTGTGAGGTTATATCATGAGAGATTCAGACCTAACGAGTAGCGGGAGTGCGGCACCGATGCGAGGGAAGCCAAGGACGCTGGACAACACCATCTTGGATGAAGGGGGAATAAAGAAGAAAGTTGAGTGGGGGAAATGGCGCAGGCGTGATTTTGAGATATTCGACGCGCCTGCCCTGAGTCGCCCGTTATCTATCACATCTGATCGGCGCTACCCTTCCCCACGTTCATGTGGATAGTCTCCACATTTTTCGCTGCAAATCCGCATTACATAGTCCCATACAATTTTCGTACGACTAAGAAAGCGCGCAGCTGCATGCCACGCCGTCACAATGGCGTTCCCTCTCGACCTTAGCTTTGTGGACCTTTCCATTTCTCATGTTCTCCCAGTAGATCCTGCGACCAGACCCCGAACTACAGATCCCGAGGGTACAGGCACCACTATGCTTTGAACGTGTGATAATTCTGGTCTCGAAGTGCAATCTCGTCGTAACCATTCAGCTTGGGATCGAAAGATAGACCTACCTGCTCAACAGTAGGGGCTTTTATTCTAGTGTGCAGCGTGTACGCGAGACTGAGGATCTAGCTCATCTGAGCCTCCAGCCCTACTAGCACGTGCAGCCGCCTGCCATCGTAAGTACTTTCTCTGCCTTCTCTTATTCATCGTCCAACTTCATGTCGTTCTCAGATAATACATCTTTCGTCCTCAAGAAGATTCAGCATACTGAATTCGAGCCACGCCCAATCCCTGAAAGTGAGTTGAGGACGCTTCCACCGTCTAGACATATACGTTAATTACCGAGTCAGTCGGCGCTCACGATGTCCTCGTGGAAGTGAAGAAGACCGGTGGGTCTGAACTCTTGCTCAACTTTCGTTGACCTGACCTGATTCAATTTACAGGGATCTGTGGATCTGATGTAACTTCACACTTTATCACGGTGCTTGTGACCACATCTCACTCTTTATCTAAGATTCATTACCTAGTGCACGGAAAAATCGGGGACTACGCACTCCCACCTGGATCTGACATGGTTCGTTATCCTATAATGTATAACCAGGTTTCGTGTACTGATTCTTTCTTACCCTTGAGGTACTCGGCCACGAGTCATCTGGAGTCGTTTCTACAGGTATTATCTTAATCATCGAACAGTAGTCACAAATACTGACGATTCTTTCAAGCCGGATCTTCTGTGACTCACCTCAAACCGGGTGACCGCGTTGCCATCGAGCCTGGGGCTACATGCAGAAAGTGTGATGCTTGCAAGGAGGGGAGATACCAGGTCACTATCCACTTTGTGGCACCGACTCGGATGCGGATGATTGATAATCTTCATTTGTGAAGTTATGCCCCGACGTCAAGTTTGCCGCCACTCCGCCCTATGACGGCACACTCTGTCGCTATTATGCTGTTCCTTCAGATCTTGCTTACGCCCTTCCGTCTCATCTCACATTCGAAGACGGTGCAATGGTGAGAGTTGGCACACATGGGCGGCTTTCGGTGACTTACTTCAACTACACAAGATGGAGCCGTTGTCTGTTGCCATCCACGCAGTGTCAAAACTCGGAGGGCTCAGGCCAAATCAATCAATCGCCGTCTTTGGCTGCGGTCCTGTTGGGATCCTCTGCATGGCTGTCGCGAAGGCCCTTGGAGCGTCCCGCATTCTCGCAGTCGACATCGTATCAGGCCGTCTTGAGTTTGCGAAATCTTATGCTGCCACAGACGTATACCAGCCTCCGCCGGTGGCAGAGGACGAGAATCGAATTGCATACTCTAAACGCTCAGCAGCGGCGCTGAAGCAGCGACTTGGTATCGCAGAACGCGGACCTACTGCTATCGATCTTGTCGTCGACGCGTCCGGCGCTGAGGTTTCTATTCAGACTGGTATCCACATCGTGAAATTTGGAGGGACGTACGTGCAGGTGAGTTCTGGAGCGTGCAACGATTTGATCGGCGATTCATCTCCCCAAGGTTGGCATGGGCCCATCTGATATCACCATTGACATAAGTATTGTGCTTATGAAAGAGCTAGTTATGAAGGGATCCTTCCGCTATGGCGTTCGTTCGTTCATCTTGTCCTATCTTCTGAAAGCTGATTGGCTGTAGCCTGGAGATTATCAGTTGGCTATTGCTCTAGTTACTCAAGGCAAGATAGACTTAAAGCCTTTAGTTTCACATCGGTCAGTTTCTGCGCGAATCTCTGTCCCGCGTTGACAAGACTCCACATCAGCTTCCCGTTCGAGAGATCTCCTCTCGCATTCCAAACTACCCGTGATGGAAAGAGCGACGACGGCAGGGGCGTCATCAAGGCCATCATCTCTGGCCCTGGCGTTGATATTAACGACCTGTAAACGCGTATTACTCACGTTCGGTGAAGCATCGATGGATATTTCGCTTGTTCTGTTAGTCTTTTTGCCAGTATCACCTTTGTGCGTTGAAATTATACAATGGTCTTTTTGTACTTTGTTACGAGAGCCCTTCGTGTTTTGAACTTCCGTCACTTCCAGTACGATAATGACTTTCAGGCCAAGAAACGCGTACTATTTGCGCATATCCACGAATATAGTTCTTCCACTATTCGTCAGTGAGACCTTTCGTGTGCTCTGCACGTCAGCCTGACGAATGCATTGACCAGCTTTACCTCGATGAACGGCACATTGATTGGATGTCGGATGTAGTCCTACAACATGTACTTGCAGATTTGAGACCACTGTGCGTTGAGATTTACTATTGCAACACCGAAATTATTGAGCAGCGCTCGCAGAATCATCCCGAAGCTTCAGGCAGAGAAGGATGTTCATTTTGGCCCGGGAGCCGCGCCTGGTAAGAAACGAGGAACCGTTGAGGTCCACCGTGGAGGTCCGTATACACCCCGTTAGTTGGTTGGTTGCTCGCTCATGCAGTTGGATCACAGAAACCTATCAGTTTGCTTATTTCTTTCGGAAGACCGAGCCTCACACGGTTCTCTTCAAGGTAGGCAAATGCGTCGACCCAACAGCCTCCGAAACTTAATGAGATCTTTAGTCTAGGTATTTTGTTACTGCACCCCCTCGCCCGGAAGTAGTTCCCAAGCCCGCCTCTCCGCAACTTGAGGATCGGATTCTCCCAAAGAAAAGCTTAAGAACCCGAGTGTCTGCCAAGCAGAGCAAACGCAAACGTGCCGAGTCTAAAGGAAAGGACAAATTTTCCCAATGTCATCTTGATGAGGATGAATGGTCCGCTGAAGAGAGCGAAGACGACACGGATGACGCTCATCCCATACCAAGAGAGCCTCGCCCGGCACGAAAGCAACGTCGCATCACCACTGATGCATGGCGGGAAGACGATGACGACGATGCAGAGGATATGCGTCAAGATGTCGCCATGAACTCTCCGCCTCCTGAAATGGATGGAGGATCCTCCGAAAATCCCGGTATGTCAGTTGAGCTGCTTTTCGCACAAAAGCCAGCAGCTAACTTATCAAATCTTGTCGTCAAAGATGGAGACGGGGTTGCATGGGACGCGAACGACCAACCAAGCCTCTCGCCTGATACGGCGGATATCGAACTTGTTGTCGAGGAAGAAGAAAAGAAACCAAAACCTCTTCTCAAGCTCAAGTACCAATCTTTCCCTATATCCGGCCATTGTCTTTGTGTAGTCGCCGAGCCGTGGCCACCTCTACGCGCAGAAACCAAGTTGCAGTCGGTGGGTCTCAGGACGTCACTTCAGCGTGGAGGCTTGGAACCATCGCTCCTTCCGTCCAACGGATCTGTTGTAGCAGAACAGAGAGCACAAACACCGCTGTTCCTTCCGGAGTACGACAGGGCACCGAGTGAAGCACCTTTCGCAAGAGAAAGGACTCTTCCTCCTGTGCCTCTCTTCCACGATGCAATGTCAAGAACTGAAGATGCTGATTATAGCGACGATGACCTCATGAGCTTCAGTCAAACACTCAATGCAGCGGGGAACATGCATGCTGTTGCAGCTGATGATGAGGACGATATGGATGGGGCAATATTATTTGGAGATGCGGATGAAGTAAGGGAACTGTTCTAGGGTGTCATCGACCAGTACAAATGTGTCCTATGTGTTAAGCGCGTCCAATCTCTTTTAATATCTCAATTTTGCGAGACTCTGCTACTTGTCGGAATCCCGCGTTTGTCATGTCAAAGCTACCATGGCCTCCAGACAACGCACGCAATCGTGTCGAATAATCCAGCATCCGACTCAGCGGAGCAATGGCATAGATTGTTCGTTTTGCTTGCGGCAGAGCGGGTGCGGATGAAGATACCCTGAGGGAAGTTGAGGAAGGCGAAAGTTCCTCGGGAGGCATATACAGTCCATCCGAGGGATACGGATCCCCATCCTCGTCAACTGCTACCGACGAACTGGCAAGGTCAAGAACTTCACCCCCGTTCTCTGTGATGTCTTTGACAACCTTGCCGAGGGTATCCACATGGACGGAGACTTTGAGGTGGATATAAGGTTCAAGGATAGGACCCATTCCTGCCTCTCTAAGCTTAGAGCGCAATATGTATGAGCTTGCGCCGGTGAGGATGGAAGGCGGCGCGTGATGTGGAAGAATGTATTGTGTTATCTGAACCTTGACATGCGACAGTGGAAGAGATGTGTGAGGGGAACTGGAAAGGGCACTTGCAATACCACGAGCAAGGTTCGCCAATGGATCAAATTGATTTGAATAAGAATCAGGGGGCTTGAGCGACTGGCCTCGGACATCCAACACGAGATTACCATCGAATGCTGGATCACCTTGTTCATCCTCTCCAAGGGGTGCTATTGATAATGCAACCCTGACAGTCGCCGCTTTCCCAGCGATCTCTGTTGACCACTCTTCCAGCCGTGCGGAGATGCTGGAATTCGTTGATTCTCGGTAGCTGACCTGGCGGTTACCAAATTCGAATTTAGCGCCCCATTCGTCCCTCAGTCGACCTCCGATGATCTCTAGATGCAGGGCGCCAAGGCCATGAACAAGGATTTGGCCCTCCTGGTTGTCCATGCGGACTGAAGGATCCGTACGAATTAACGAGCGGATGGCTTCTTGGACCGGGTCGAGGTCAGAGTGGGAATTAGGTACGACCGAGACTGACATCACGGCTGGAGGTGGTGTGACCCCTCGAAGTGAGATTCGAGAGGAATCAGATTTTCCTAGGTCGCGCGTGTCAACAAGAGTGTCCCCGGTGCGAGTGTGCTTCAGGCCGAGAACGACTCCAACGGAGCCATATGGAAGAGAATCTACTTCCTCTGCTTCCGAGGCATACAGCAGGAGAAGTTTTGAAATCTGCTCTTTCTGACCCGTGTTGACATTGTATATGGTCCTCTGGCGCTTGAGAGTCCCTACGTGACAAGGACATTGGAAAGGGGCCCCTTAGTCGGTCATAGACTCACCCGAATACACTCGTACAAATGTCATCCATCCTTTTCGTTTGTTCCAAGCGACCTTCCAAGCTAACAAACGCACTGGAGCATCTGGAGATTCGACTTGCAAGCGTACGTCAAGAGGGCTCGCGAGCAAATGCCCAACGTAGTCCATGACCAACTCTGTACCGATACTTTTGATGGCAGAACCACACAAAACAGGGAGAACTTGATTTTTGATGGTCGCCTTCCGCAAGTGAGGTATTATTTCCGTGGAATGTACTTGTAGATAAGAGTATGGGTCTGATGGGAAACCAAGGAGTCGCTCCATGAGATCTTCGGAGAACATCGCAATGTTTTCCAGGAGTGCTGTTCGAGCGGGTACCAGGTGTGGGATGATGGGATGACCTGCCGGAAAGATCCCCGCAAACTCTGAGGCGTTTTTGACCAGCGGGAGGGGTTGACAAGTGTAACTTCCACCTTCTGTCCACTTCCAAAGTTCCCATTTTACAAGGTCCACCAAGCCTTCGATACCTGGCTCCGCTCGAGAGTAGTCTTCTGGGTTCATGGACGCCAATGGGAGTGTAATTGCTAAAGGGTTCGCATGTAACTTGTGGGCTAAGAGAGACAGCAATGAGGATCTAAAGCACGCTCCTGGTCGGTCAAGCTTGTTAACGAACAGCATGCGAGTGGGTACATTGTATCTGGAAATGGTAAATATCAGCGTCGATATGGAGTTGAACGAATCTATGATATACATACTTGGATAGCTGCCTCCATACACCCTTCGTCTGCGCTTCGACACCCTCGACCGAGTCTATTAACACAACGGCACCATCAACCACGCGGCTAGCGCTCTCAACCTCCATACCAAAGTCGGCGTGGCCTGGAGTATCAATAAGATTAAAATTCCAGCCTTTCCATCTGACTGGGATGCTTGCAGACTGTATAGTTATGCCTCTCTCCCTCTCGGCAGGCAGAAAGTCAGTAGTGGTACTTCCGCTGTCGACAGAGCCGGGGGATGGAATGTAGGATGACTTGTGCAAAATGGACTCCGTTAACGTCGTTTTACCAGAGTCTGAAAGAGACGTCAGACACGACTTCCACGACGAATCTCAATACATACCAATGTGAGCTACAAATGCCATGTTCCTGATATCGGAAGTCTCATTCCGAGCTGCGGATGCAAAGGAGCGGAGTACGGGGAACCTGGAACTAGCACGACGGGCGTTACATCTCCGGGGAATGTGCCGACGCAGCATGGCCCTACTGGCCAGGGCGTAGCTTGAAGCTTAAGAGAACGCCGACAAAGAGTGTAGATCCGAAAAAGGCAAGGAGTAAATTGTCTTGTGTCTTTTAGACTCTAGACTCTACATGGAAGAAATCCAAGCGGATGTCTTCGAACGACGTATACAGGACCGCAGGATCACGAAACATCCCTTGATGATAATCCCCGTGAACATAGAGCCGCACGGCAGCATTCCGAATACTCCACTCGCAGCCTCCACGATATCATTCTTGCTCGGGGGTTCTTTTGCCCTTGGGTTGTGCCTTTTCCTACAGGGAGGCTTCTTATCACCCTGGTGGGCCACATATCAGCTGGGCTTCTTTGTTGCAGCGTGGTCGGCTTTCCACTGGGGTGAGTTCGCAGTCACTGCCGGTTGGAATCTAGAAAAGTGTAGCGTGGACTGTGAGCACGTCGTAATTCTTTGCAACACTTGCTCCACGGCTTACCCGCCTTCAGCATTCTTGCTG
The DNA here is from genome assembly GCA_038093075.1 of Boletus patriciae. Lineage (NCBI taxonomy): Eukaryota > Fungi > Basidiomycota > Agaricomycetes > Boletales > Boletaceae > Boletus > Boletus patriciae. The sequence goes on from JBBPRK010000021.1 coordinate 29,413, forward strand.
GAAAATGGCGCAACGTACCATGTCGCAAATGGCACTGCGCTCATAGAATACTTTGCAACCCTGTTCTTTGTTCCCTCATCAAAGTCACACACATACATTTCTGCCGTAGGTGCGTCACTCATGCAATGACTTGCCGCATTCTCCTGAGTAAACACGATAGGTGTCCTTCTGGTACTTGTCGGACAGGCGCTGAGGACGACCGCAATGATGCATGCATCCACCAATTTCTCGCATTCAGTTGCACTCCGTAGGCGGGACTCACATCAACTAGTTACCAACGGAGTATACGCGTAGGTCAACATTTTGACATCGAAGCCAGTTGATTCGATCTAATGTTGCGCCAGGTGGTTTCGTCACCCCTCCTATGCTGGTTTCTTCTACTGGGCTCTGGGCACGCAAATGGTATTGCAAAATCCAGTCAGCTTCATAGGTTTCGGCATGATCCTTTGGAGGTTCTTCTACCGACGTACACGAGGTCTGTCTCCTGCTTCGTCCAGTCCGTTCTGTGTTTTATCTCCCACAGTTGAGGAAAGGGCTCTGGTGCAATTCTTCGGCAACGACTATGAAGATTATCGGCGTCGGGTTGGCACATGCATCCCCTTCATTCCATGAACTCTCCACGGAGTGGTTAATTTAGTACGCTGTCATGTGTCATGCAGATAGAATAATGAACTGGCACGGCATGCATGATCATACAGAGCTGTTGGAAATTACCGCATACTTAGCATGGCTATTGAGTATGGCGTCCAACCCATCCAGTTTCAACTCCTCTTAGTCCGTGATCACCGTCGTCCGCTCCGAAACATAGACACCATCAAGGAATTTACGGATATCCTTGTTCCGCACTCTGCAGCTACCTTGGATCGATGCGGCTGTGAAAACCAGTCAGTCGCTGGCTCATCCGTTTTGGCTGTTGAAATACCTGATTGCGAGACGTTTTCGATGTCATTGCCCTCCAGGACAAGCTCATCCTTCTGTGCTTTCGACTCTGCTATTGTCACGCCGTCCAACATATCGACTTGCCGAATAGCCTGTCGAGAATTAACTTATATTTTCCAAAGCAGTTCTCGTCAGACGCACCTTCTCTCCTAGGAAATTTACAATTTCCAGCTTCCGCCCGTTATCTTGAATGATAGCGTTGATGGGAAAGTGGGCATAGACTGCACGCATTTTGTAGAGGAAGCCCTGATCACCGCGTCGGCATTTTATTCAGTGCAAAAATGAATATGACACACCTTCGTGACCCCGATGATCATATTGTTGACCAGACTCTTGATAGTGTTTAGACAGGCAACGTGCTTGCGCCCCCCTTGCCAGACAGCAAAGATAACTTTCGTCTTGTTCTTGCCAGCTTTAACTGTTCGGATATCCATGTCGATATGGCGGACGTTTTTCGTGAGCGAGCCCCGTGGACCAGTCACTTTGATAACCCGAGCCTTGATCCCGACGGTCACACCTTCAGGAACATCGAGTTCTTCGGTCTTGAGGACGTCGCGCATCTGAGATACAGGACGGTCAGCAACTAGTTATCCTCGGAGGGCCGATGGAATCCATCGGTTTCACTGTGCCAGGTTGCATGGAATAAGATCCATGATACCAACAGCACGAAGATATCGACTAGATTATCGTTGAATGCTACGAAACCAACTTACTTTGTGGTTGCCGTTGTTCTTGGGGTCGTTGAGCTTGGTACTATACTCTCCACGGCGAGGAGGCTAACCGGCCATTCGCGGTCGGAGATTAAATTACCATAAGGCGGCGACTTCCAAGCCAGCGCAGTGCCATCTGCTTCTTTACCTTCACCCACCATCACCGTTTCATTGGGAGCTCGGCCACCGTCACTTTTAAGTGAAATATTAAATTCAGAGTCTACTCGCTTGGCGGTTCTAGGTGATACTCGTGTAACATTGGCAAGAGCTTACGGCGTTATAAGCTTGAAGTGACATGTCGATGTACTCTCAGCCCCCCGCGTACGGGCAGGTCACTTTTCCAGCACCAGGCTATCAGTCTGCCCTACCAGCATATTCCTACCAGCAACCACCACTACCTGCCCCTCCGATATATCATGTGGATCCCAACTCATTCCGACGTGATTTTACTGCTCGTCTGGCAGAGCTTACCATTAACTCCAGGCCGATAATCCAGACGCTATCCATGTTCGCTCAAGAATACTCAAGATGGGCCGACGTGGTCGCACAGTGCATTGACTCGCACATCAGAAGGGTGAGCCTCCGATCATTACAATGAAAATTTTACTTGATCACAGCGGATGGGATGGGCGAGCGTCTTTGCGCTTTGCAGAGTGGTCTGTTGCTTGCAAATTATGTATATAGACCTCTTCATGTAGTCTGAGCAAAGATAACCTCTCATCGCCCCATTGAAGGGCACCGCTGCTGATGGCGGTATGAAGAGGCTGAGAACGAGTCCTTCCTACTGTAGAACACGACATTTACTTGTTTTTTGCTCTTTCCCCCATCCGCAGCCAAGTAGCTGACTCATCTTTCCATTTTTGGTTCGCTCCCTATCAGGTGCCTCCTTGGATGAAACTACCCGCCTTCTATCTCCTCGATGCCATCTCGAAGAATGTCTTTGACCCGTATGGGCGCCATTTTGCGCCGTTCGTTATACCGTTATTCCTCGACACTTATCAGCAGGTGGATCAGGCAACTCGCAGTAAGATGGAGGAAATGCTCCTTACTTGGAGAACTGGTGCACCGAGCGGTAAGGAACTCTTTGGTGTCATAACTCAACTCGCGATCGAGCGGGGTGTTTGGGGTGGCGACTCTACCTCAGCAGCGGAGGTGAGTATTTCTATCCCCTTTCAGTCGGCCGGCACTGAATTACCGTGGTGTGGGCCTATCAGGTCTCCAAGGTTCAAGTCCTGAGCGAGCTTGAATTTACGTTAGGTCAGAAGGAGAGAGTTCTCCAATCCAATCCCTGGGATGTTACAACACAGAAACATGTTGAAGTATTGCAACAGGTGAGAGATTGCAAACTTATCATCGACTGTGTCTTATTCCATGCATCGCCAGTTGAGGAAAATGGTAGAAGCCGGTGTTTCTCAGGAGGAATTGCGACAGATTCTCAGTCAGTTGCGATCACTAACGCGCGCACCACAAGCACCACCGCAGGCATCGCAAACCCCGCCCCCACCTTCATCGTGTCCTCCTTCAATATCCACGTACCCATATCCGCAACAGCCTTCATACACGCGCCATTTCCAACCGACTTATACGTCCGCTTCCCCTCCCCAGCCCTCCGGTACATTCAATCATCAATCGGAACCAATAAAGGTAGAACCCGTGAACTTGTCCGCTCTTCTGTCGTCTGCGCAAGCCAATTCACTGTCATCTACGGCTCCTGCGATACCCCCAAGCAGTATAACGAACCTTTATAATGCCCTTTTGAAAGCAGGGGTCGTTTCCGCTGATAGTACACCAGTTGGCGCAGGTTCAAATATTGATGAGGATCGGACACCTCCCCCTTCCAATAATCTCAGCCGCGACAATACTCGCGCTTACAGAAAAGCTGTTCTTTCTGAGAAGATCAAACTTACCACCACGGACATCGTTAGGTACGTTGTACATCGCACTAGATTTCTCAGTTTGACTTGAATATCTTTTTCAGAAAACGGCCCTTTGTCATGTCGTTTCTCTACGATCGACTCCCCGCTCAGTGTAAGCAATGTGGCGTGCGATTTAGTGATGATGCTTCGGGAAAGAGAGCCATGGACGACCATCTAGACATGCACTTCAGACAGAACAGGAAAGTTAATCAGAACCAGGGTCGTGGACACAGCAGAAGTTGGTTTGTTGGTCTTGAGGTATGGCATCTTTTCGCACTTTCGGTTCGATTGGAAGCTGAGTGATGCTACGTAGGATTGGCTTCATGAAGGAACATCGGATATGGAGGGAAAACGTCGAGCCGATGGCTCTAGACCCGGTTCTTTGAAGGCAGTAGCAGCTGCCGAGGCTGCCCAGCGTGTTGCCGAACTTCGTTCACAATTTGTTGTGGTTCCGCCGGGCGATGAGGCCAAGTCAATATCATGTCCAATATGTAAGGAGACCATGAAATCTGAGTTCTTGGAGGACGACGAAGAGTGGGTGTGGAGGAATGCCGTCAAAAGAGACGATAGGGTATGTCACATCTAAAAATTTCCGCCGCTTTCCGTTGGTAACTTGGGTATAGATTTACCATGCGACGTGTCATTCAGAAGCTATAACTTCTGCGCAGAACCTCGCGGCGCGGCTGCGGGATGGTACAGGTCGTAGCCGCTCGCGAACGCCAGAGGTGGTTGGTATCCGTTCGACGCCCCCGAAGGGAAACGGTCAACGGACTTCATTATCCCCTTCGCCTGATGCCAAACGTGCTATGCTTAAGCGTAAGATCGTCAATGTTGATCAGAGTTCTGACGTTTATCCGGCCCACGGACTGGACGGTACACCTCCGATGAAGAAACTCGCTCTCTCGTGAGTTGTGCAATCAGTCTTTGACATCTTTATTGGAGTAGTTTATTCAAGAGCATGAGTCGTTAAGCCATTTGTATTATTACCCAGCAACATAATATCAAATGACAAGTAGTTTCGTTTACATTGTTAGAGCAAACAGGAGCCAGGCCTGACTCGGATGCTATTATGTCTCGTCACCTTTATTCGGCCTCGCTGCTACCGCTTGCTGGGCTTCATACTTTACCAACAGGTTGAACCCCTCAGAATGCAGTCTTCGGGTAGCCACCTTTCGTTCATGCTCGGTGGAGCGTCCAACACCTATGAGGGTAAGTAGCATTCCACCCTCTGCCCTACTGCTCGTGGGGACAACCATGTGCCACAGCTACAAAGACGACCCACCTCGATGCTACCCTTCGATCTATCGACGAAATCACGAATATGGACATTGAGATGCAGGTTTGTCCGCCAACCGAAGTCCCCTATTTGCGGTTTATCTGACTATGTAGCTGTATGTTCACCAAGGTACCGCTGACCGAACGATGGGCAATCATCGTACTTGATACGAATATACTACTGGAATTTCTTGACACTATACAGAAATTTGTGTCCGAGGCTGAGCAACAACGGTTACCGGTCTTGGTTATCATCCCTGGGGCCGTGATACACGAGCTCGATGTGTGCGCGGCATGAATTCTCTGCTACATTAGATGTCAACTGACTACCTCTGCTCAACAGCCAAAAGAACCGCGATGGTTTGTCATGGTTCGCGCGACGAGCGTCTACCTGGCTACTTAAGAAGGTCAAGGAGAGGAGGAGCGTGAAAGGCCAAGCCTTGGATGAAACTTGCAAACCATCTGGAAACTGGAAGACGAAAGAACGGGGGGAAGTATGTGCGATTTTCAGAAGTACAAAAGAGTTCCATTGACCCGGGTTCACAGGAGCTTGGTACAGAACGAGCTAATGATGGTTTGATTCTCGACTGTTGTCAATACTTCTTTCGGGTCCGACAGTGTCGCACGTTTTTGTGCAGCAAAGATAAACTCCTGGCCGTGGAAGCCGAAAGTGTTGGTATGTGGCAAGTCTCCGAAGTGAGAGTTGGTATGACAAAGGCGTGCAGGAATTCCGACGTTGTATCCTAACCAAGGATCGTTCTGCAGTCGGGATATGGCGCTGGCGGTTTTTGGCCCCGAAGCGTCGATGTTCCGGTTTAGCGGGCATCTCCCAAGCTATCGTGGCAACGTGATGCAAGATTCAGACCCCGCCAGTGTGAAGGGGGATGACGAAGGGATGGACATCGATGACGACTCAGCGGTGACGGAACTTGTCCGCCCTAGCCATCCGCTTGATCTATTGCACTTGCAGGTGATCGATCACTTTAGCGAGTTGCTCCTGGAACTGGTGGGCAAGGTCGCGGGGTCGGAAGCGCAAAATTTTGGGGCTGCGGAGATGATGTCGAGACATGCGCCGGCGTACACGCGGAAACAGTTGATGTTCTGGACAGCGTTGGATTCGCTGGAGTTCCTGAACACGAAGAAGGCTTTCCCACATTCGTCTCCGCGTGTGGAGGCGTTTCTGATGCGGCCATATGAGGGGAGGGGCGCTAGAAGAGGACAAGACTGGTCTAGACGGGACTGGGAGGTGGCGCTGAGCACGTTGGGGAGGATTGGAGATATGTGGGCGTACGGGGCGGGTGTGCGGGAATCAGTGCCTGCTGTGGAGGTGCATATGCGGCGCGTGTTCGAATTGGCGATTCGTCCGACGGGGGTGGGTGTGTTGGTTTGTTAGCAAATTCGGTAATCACTAGTGTTTGTCTCACACCATCAACCCAACCCGATGGCGAAGCGACGCGCACTCCACATCGCTCTCATCCTCCTCGCCCTCGTCCTCGTCGGCACGCTCGCCGTCCTCTCCTCTGTATCCTACTACCTCGCCATAAATGCCGCTGCCTATCTGTCCGACCTCGACGTTCCCATACTCGACAACTCAACACGTTGGAATGCTACACAACACGGTTTGGTGGAGCGCATTCCACGCATCCTCCACCAGACCTGGAAGTCGGAGACTCTTCCTCCAAAGTGGGAAAATATTTCCGAAGTCTGTCGTGACATGATGTCCGACTAGTACGTCTCTCACATCTTCGTGCACGCGCCTTCTCTCATACTCGCCCTCAGCGAGTACATGTTGTGGACAGACGCCAGCTCGCGCGAGTTCATTGCAGAACATTATCCTTGGTTTCTTGATACCTTCGACGACTACCAATACGTCATCCAGCGCGCCGACGTGATTCGTTACTTCGTTCTGCACCATTACGGAGGTATATATCTCGATCTTGATATTGGTTGCTTGCGACCTCTAGACCCGCTCTTGGTGTACCCCGTCATTCTCCCAAAGACCATTCCTGTCGGTGTTTCCAACGACCTCATCTTCTCAGAAAAGGCACACCCCTTCTTTGCGCAGACCATTCACAATCTTGCCACCTTTGATCACGACTGGTTCCTCAATTACCCCACTGTCATGTTTTCAACCGGACCCATGTTTCTGTCCGCACAATACAGCATCTATACTTCTTCTCATCCCATTACTCCCGACGAACCTGGAGACGTACGCATTCTGCCCAAGTCACTCTACGGCAAGAACGCCAAGCCTGGAGAGGCGCCACATTCATTCTTCTCCCATTTTTACGGCAGCAGTTGGCACGCGGATGACGCTCCATTCATCAGTTTCCTAAGCCACTGGGGCACGCTCTTGATGTGGCTCGGCTTGGTGGTCTTACTGTGGGGTATATACCGTCTTGCGATGCCGAGCAACTCGAGAAAGTACACTCTTCGAAGGATCGGTGGCTACGATGTGCTGCTGCCGAGGTGGACTCAGCGCAATGGCCGTTGGCACCTTGATATGCGTTGGTCCTTCCTCCCTCCCTCAGCCGCTTCGACACAGCCCCCTTCTCCGTCAAGTTCCACTCTTCCCCAACTCGAAGAGCATGTCTCACTTCTTCCACTTCCTTTTGACGTCCGCTCAGATTCCCCCGCTCCTTCAGAGATTTCGTCCTCTATCGACATCTTCCCTACCACTACCCATCGTGGATCGTCCTCATTCCGCGACACTGTGTATCGCATCAGGGATCGTGCAGCTGCGTTTTTTACAGATCAACGCGATTCCTCGCGGTCTGTCCGTCACCGACGGCACCGATCACGCGGAGTATTGTTTTTCCTTCCCGCAATCTTCACTCAGTCGCAAGGCGCAGACATTCTCCCACGTAGCCCACCGCCACCACCTGGCCCTCAACTTCATCCTGAGAAGACTCGTTATCCTCCCGACGCTAGTCGGATGGGGACTGCGTCGGGGGAAGTCGATCTATTGTTTCATCAGGGAAGCTCACAGTCATCCCGTATGGAGAGCCGTATATCATCATCACAGACCCTCGTTGATCTCGAGACCGCAGCAGAGTCATAGTCTCCGTTACAGCAGGACAATTGCTTGCTTGCCGGACCAGATACCTTACAATTCTACTAAATTCTATTGCTTCAGCTAACATATGTGGATCTATTTGGATGAATTCCTCGCACATGTCAAGTTTTATGTCTCAGGGACCGATGTTCAAAACCCACGTCCATTTAAGTTACGTCCAGGGGCCGTGTACCTATCTATTAGCCCCATCAACTCTTTTAGTGAAATATGTTGAGTCGAGCTCTGCTTTCCCATGATCTGTCATACGAAGCAAAGTGATAATCATGATGAGGGGACTGCGGCCACTGATGTCATCGCGGCCGTCAGAATAATCATCGCCACAGCACTGACGCTATAGGTTGCCGACGGACCAAAGGTCCAGTATGAGGCACAGGCTGGGTGATTACCAGGCTCAGCGGGATGACCGATTGTCCGTTACAGAACCACGCACCAAGCAAAGGGCCAATGGCCCGTCCTAATTGACCGGCGGATCGGAATACACCCAATGCTACCCCTTTGGAAAGCTGTGGGTGTGCTAGCACGGGTTTCCCGGTGACCTGATCGACTACTTCATCGCATTGCAAGGATGCGAATGATGTAAGTGAGCTGACGACCGTAGCCGATGTGAAGGCGAGACAGATGGCAGCCATTTGGAGAAGACGGACTGCGGTGGCGGAGCGTTCCAGAGTAAATTGGGGAACCATGGAGAGCAACACGAGGCCGACGGCGCAACTGATTACTCCGCGCCTCGCCATTCTGCCCTCCCCCACCCTGGAGATCGTCCGACGCACGTACCCACCTTGGAGTAGAGCACTGATTATACCAATAGACCCAATGAGAGCTCCATTCTGGCTATTACTCCAATCGAAAACTGTCGAAACGCGAATTACACCAATATTTCATCAGACAGGAGAATGACGTACGATCAAACGTGAGGAATGTTAACGTGAACTCCACTCCAGAGAATATTCCCAAAAAGAAGAAATGAAGCCATCGCAATGTCAGGAGTAGGTTCAGTCGTTCTTGAACTGATCTTGCTGGCGATTTCGTCTTTGGGTTCTCTACTTTATTTGCTTGTGATGGATCCTTGCCACCATTATGTTGAATGCCTCTAGTTTCTGGTAGCGCTGCTGCCAAGAACAGTGTCTCTACGGACAGAAGTACCAACGTTATCAATGCTGGAACAGCGTAAATGTTTAGCTCGACGCCCCACGCTCTCACGGAGGCTGGGACAGGCTGAGAGGCAAAGTACGCTCCAATAGGTGGACCTATGCAAAAGCAGATCGCGAACGCAATACCAATTTGGGCAAGAGCCCTGGAGCGCTCCGCTGGAACGGTGATATCCGAGAGAATTGCACTATTGAATAAGGTCCGATAAAACAATTGAATCGCGCTTGAAGACAGGGTACATACGTCGCCAACTGTACGTTGCCCTCGCTAAGTCCCCCGACTATGCGAGAAAGCATGTAAGAGGAAAACGTGGTAGCCTTGATCCATCTTCGAGATAATTGATAGTATGATTTGGGTTGGTCATACAGGAAGATAACTTACATGAGTGCAGAGAGAATATTCCCAGCCATAGAAACGAGGAGGACATTCCTACGCCCGTATTTGTCAGAAAGTGCTCCGATCAGCGGAGCGACGAGGAACTGGAGAGTTCTTAAAGGGTGTCTGGTCAGAACCAGCATGCTATGTCACTCAGGATACACACGAAAAGGCTGAACCCATCAAGCCCCCTGTATACCGAGTGAGCGATGCCCTGTAACTATCAAATATGGACTTGCCCAGAAGTACCACGTCCCATCTCTGGGGATTATTGTTAGGTTTGTAAAATAGGGCGCGAATGGAAGAGGTGGTATGCAACGTTCGTGATAACAAGCAGGCGGGATCAAACCCTTCTTTCTGGTAAGATCTTAGCAGGGGTAAATACGCGGTATGGTGTACACTTACCACTACATACCATTCAATAATTCGAGGGAAGAGAGGGAGCGGAATTGTAAAAGCTTCCGGCGAACACGTCAGCACAACAATCATAACCAGCCTGTCAACGCAGACTTGCCGAAAAGATCCAAGACTAGGGACCAGAAAACGATCTTCTCTATCTTGCCCATCTTGTGAGCAGAGTCACGGACTTGGATGTGTTAGTTTGGCCAAAGAGTGGAGTACTACTACGGCTGATTACTACGGATGGACACCGCCTCCGAGTCAGGCACGGGATTATCAGGTACCGTCGAATCAGAGTTGCGAGTTAAACGCAAGAGTGGTAGGCTGGCTACAAATCAACACGAACGGAAAACAAGCGACTCTGTGTGAATTCCGGTTTTACATTGCTGGCAAAATATCTGTGTCTTATGACCTTTTTTACATGAGTCTAATTACGGTCTACTTTTCCATTTCTGCGATTTGCTCTTCTTCGGGATCGTCTGCGTTCGGGGCTGCTGTGCCTCGAAACTGCTGGTCCTCAGAGGCTTGTGTGAGTTCCGTTTGGAAATGTGAACTTGTCTCCGTTTTAGTGAGCTCACGAAGAGCCATGGTGGCATAAGCCGCCGTCCCAAGTGTCAGATTGATTCGCAAAGCCATGAATTTGCCATCCTCCGCTACACTTGGTGGGTCAAAGCCCAAGAGTTTGTCTTCGTCCGCCTGCGCCAGCGCGACATCGGGGTCCGTATATCGGAGAATAGACCACGACATATTTTTTGGTAGCTGAAGAATCTTTCGATAGGATCCATTGAGAGTATACTCCCTGAGTGGAAGTTATTCAGCCAAGTACAAGGTACAGGTGAACAAACCATACCTCTGCTTACGAATAAAATTATCGGGGTCCAGCCCATCTCTTTTTAAGAATTCGCGATACCGCTCTCCAAGTGGGCCTCCAGGGTACTCTACGTCTCTCCCGGGTAGTGGCATGATCACATCAAAGATCGAGTATTTGTGGGCATCGTCTGTAGTTAGTGTTTTCACATTGGGTGGAACCCACGGCGTTTTACGAGCTTTTCTAGGAGCATTGTCGCTCTCTCCTTCGAACACAGATTAGATACGATCAACTGAGAGAACAGCTGGATGAATCCACCGTATTCACCAACCGCCATGGGTTCGTCTAAATCCACACTCAGTGCTGCTTTACCTGCCGGTTCTTCTTCAAATACCAGATCTCCGGGAACTGCCTTGTCAGCACCATGGATGCGAATGCGTTCCGAGACGATAGCGTTCCATACATATGATTGGTATGCATGTATGTACATCAACCTGAGGTTGCGCGGAATCTTGTGCGATACACAGCTTAGTATGCTCATTCGACATGAAATTGTGGTACAACTCACAGTCGAGAGTGCACCCATGGCGTTTCTTGTCTCGCCACCCTGCTTCTTGTAGCTTTCTAATATGCACCTCTCCGCGACGACGCGACGAGGCATGAGGGCAAGAGCACGATCCAAATTGCGATCAACCAACCATGCCTCACGAGCTGCGACGACGTCTGGGTGTTCACCAGGCCGCACCTGGAGGATCAAGGAAACAGCTTTGTGCCAGTCAGATTGCAGAAATGCCAAGCCAATAGTGTGGGTAGGAACTGCAGCTGTACCAAACCGCTGCATGCCTGTACGTGGTCAGGTTTCACCTTAAAACATCACATTACTGTACTATACCATAATAGTTGATGAATCCTTTTTGTTTCATGCTATTCATAACTAGATCAAGGGCATCCATTGAATCAACTTGCACATTCCTAAGAAGGGGCATCAGAATTGCGTGCTGATCGTATGGAACGGAAATTGCGCTAACCGTAAAGTGATCATGAATTCGTTGCCTTTAAGCATACCAAGCTCTAAACCCGCTTTGCGATAGTTCAGATCCGCAATGCGAACACCACGCTCTCCCCTCTGAGTAACCGCCTCGTGGACTGAGCGCCGACCGATCTGATTGGCAGCTTTCCACACATTATCGACAGTTTTGTTGCCGCGCCACAATGATACGCGTTGCACTGTGACACCTCTTTTGTCCTTCGTACCAGCAACGGCGAGGTCCTTGACGTTGACGTGCAAAGTACGGGACAGGTGCGCGAGTGCGTCCTGTGTGTCGCGGTTTGTCTTTTGCAACGTGAAGTGAATATAGGGAGGGTATTCCCCGCGCGGCGCTCGTTCTCCTCGAGCTGGGGCAATGGGTCAGGACGAAAGGGTACCTGAGAAGCTTTGAGAATTACCACGCGAACCTCCACGGCCGCCACCTCTTCTCGACCACTTGATAACGATGCGAGAGCCTTCCTCGCCAGCTGGGGTAGACATATCCGTTTCACTTTCGAGTTTCCCCTTGAATAGCTTCCGTACTACCTGATGAAGAGCCGTCCGTGTAGCCTTTGAGCTGATAGGCTACATCTTTTGCGTGAGAAGTGGCAAAACTGTCCCGCGAGATAACACACTTCGCTGAGGACCTTCCGGTGGTCCTCCCGCTGGCTGCCTTGTGAGCGACCACCACGGCCTCTTTGTCTCCCCCTCCCGCCACGAGCATTTGGTTGCTTTCCCCGCTTTGTGTCAGAAGACTGGAGCCCACTGTCTTGGTGGGGTAGAACGTCTTGTTCCGAGATCTCGACGTCTTCCGACGTTTTGTGAGACCTGCTCACCCAGCCGTTGTCGCTTACTCGCGGAGGTTCAAGACCTTCAAGGTACATTTTTTTGAGGTCGACAATCGATGACTCGGAGAGGAAGGGTGATAATGACGATTCGAACGTATCGTCCCAGGTGACCTCGTCGGTGGCCACCACCTCGCTCTCACGTTCGCCGACATCTGGCACGACAACGTCGTCTGACCGACGTGTTTTCGATGGCCCTGCCTGTTCGTTGGTATCACTATCATGAACGTTAGTGGCTTCTCGCGTCGATGCGTCGTTATTTTCTTCAGTGAGAACCGACGAAGCAGTCTTGTCTTTCTTTGATTCCGGCAAGCCGATTGACTTGATGTGCACTACCTGATGATCCAAATCAACTTCGTTGACCAGGAAGTCCGTAAATCTGTGGGCAGTCTAAGTGTTGCTACAGCAGCTCTGGGGAGGAGTCGCTCACCGTTGCTTGATGATACCGCGGATCGGAGCAAAATCGCGACCTATGTATTCAGAGATTCCAACGTCGCACTCCAGTAGTTGACGGAGCCCGCCAGACGTGGTCTGTGGTGAGCTGAGACCCAGAAGAATGTGACTGGGCGGAAGGATGGACTGCTCTCTTTCGTTGGATTCTTCAAGTTGCTCTGCTTGGGAGCTCTCGCCGACGATGTGTTCAAACTCGGTTGTTTTGGTGCGCTTCGGGGACCTAGCCTCGCTGTCGTCGTCCTCACGTTCGCGGATGGAAGCTGACATGAAGGCAACGGTCTCAACTCGGAATTGGCAAGCTAGCCTTCTATAGCCATGTCGTCGCCTCATCTACGCAGCTATGAAGATCGGGCTCAAAAACACAACAATCCTGCTGCGCGATCCCTGCTGTATCTCATGGCAAAGAAAAAAACCAATCTCTCCGTCAGCGTTGATGTCACTCGAAAGAAAGATTTCCTCGCCATCGTCGACGCTGTTGGACCCTACGTCTGTCTCATAAAGGCATATCGCTCTTTCTTTCGTCACTAGGACTTTGCTCACGGGCCTGACGATAAGACACACATTGACATCCTGGAGGACTACGACCCATCCGTCATCGAGGAGTTACAGGCACTTAGCAACAAGCATGAATTCTTGATTTTCGAGGATCGCAAGTTCGCCGACATAGGTGAGGCTCCGCAGAATCACTGACCCTTCCTGTGCTAAGCTGTACTCGAGGTAATACTGTGGCACTCCAATACTCCAGTGGGGTTTACAAGATCGCGAGTTGGGCGCACATAACAAACGCGCACGCCGTACCAGGTCCCTCCATTATCACCGGCCTTGCGTCAGTCGGTCTGCCTCTCCAGAGAGGACTGATTTTGCTTGCCGAGATGAGCTCAAAAGGCGCCCTCACGACTGGCGCATACACGGAAGATGCGGTTCGGATGGCGCGGGCTCGACGCGATTTTGTTATCGGCTTTATCGCACAACACCGAATGGAAGGCTTTGGGGCGCGTGAGACCGACACTGTTGGTGACGAGGACTTCCTGATCCTCTCCCCTGGCGTCGGATTAGATGCCAAGGGCGATACTATGGGACAACAGTATCGCACGCCGGCTGAGGTGGTGACAGACAGTGGATGCGATGTAATCATTGTAGGCAGGGGGGTTTTTGGCACTGGTCACCACATCGATGTGGAGGTGGTTCAAAGGCAAGCGCAGAGATACCAAGCTGCAGGATGGGAAGCCTACGAAAGACGCTTGTCAAGATAGTTTCGATAGACTCGAAGAGATCCAAAATTCAATTCGCCTGCTGGCGCTGGGAATGATGGTTCAGGTGCACACGACATGTTTCCGACACAGACGACGAGGTCGTTACCCGACCGCCCCCTCCTGCTCTAGCCTCTCTTGCTCAGCTTCTTCAGCTGCTTCCCTTTCTTCTGCCTCAACGACCTCGATGTCAAGGGGGAACGTTAGGATTGCAGCAATTCCGGTTAGCTGATTTAGCTCTGCAGAAAGGTTAGACACTTTGCAGCTATACCAGCACTGTACACACGTTGACCGGACTCGTGCATGCTAGAGAAGATTACCACTTCCGCCCCCTTCTGCTGTACGCTTTCAACCAGCGATACATACCGCTTCCTGGTCTTTGGATCACTCGCACTGCAGAAACTTCTTTGTCTTGACTACTTTGGCAGAAAAATGGACGCATACCGGAAAAGTCCATCAGAAATCAGGAGGGTACCGACCGCCCCTCGATCTGCAGCCAGACAAACATGCTCTGGCCCGTACCATGCACGCATTTCGTCTGATCCCAGCATTTTAAAAAACCTATAGCCTTTGAGGAATCCCACCCAATCGCAAAGGAGGAAATTCACTTGTCTAGGATAATACCCTCACGGGCAAATTTTGTCTCCTTCAACTGTGCCACGATCTACAACATATGGGAGTGAGCTAATTGCTTACGATCAGGACTTAAGTATACCTCGGGACTCTTCAAGACCTCCACCAAGCTGTGGACGTGTGCACTGCTGACATGTACCTTGAGACCCTTCTCCCGCAGCGATTTCGCCAATAACTTGTCGTTTCGCCTCCCAGCTTCGTCTATCATGGTAGAATAGACTGCATCTCTAATCCAGCCAGGGCTGGCGAATACGATGGCGCGTAAACTCGGATTGGTGAAAGGGATGTGCCGGACAAACGCATCGTAGACCATCGTGTAGAACTTTGCCATCGCTTTCTCGTGCTGCGATGTTCCCGGTGCAGAAGCCTTGCGCGGTATGGGTACAGAGAGTCGGTGTGTTATGACGGTGAGATGCTGGGACAACAGGCAAAACGCAGCAGTTCCTTCACCGCAGACAACCGCACCGACCTCCGCCCCACGTCCAGGTAGACAGGACTCTTCGACGCGAGAGCGAGCTATGCTATCCCATCCCTCGAACTTTTCAATTCGAACGTCACGATTTGGCTCGATGTCAAGGGTGTGAAAAGCCCCCATCCTGACATGTTCGTTTTCGGACGTCACACGGCCAGATATATGGAGTGCAGCGGTAGTTGGAGGTGGAGCGGAGGATGACGAGCTTCCAGAAGGTGCCTGATCTGTTGTAGATGATTGGGCGCCGGAGGAAGAGTACTCCACTTTGGAGACTTTCAGTGTGAGTTTAAGCCTGATCCGATGAGATTCGGTAGAACCAGTTGCTGATACGTTCTGCACTCGTCTATATTCATCATTCACATCCAAAGACAAAGGGTTCAGCGTGACTTCGTACCGAATAGCAGGGGCTCTGACTAAATCATCTTCTTGTATAAGATTGTACAGATGCCACATATCTTCGTCATCTTCAGGACGAAGAGTGACATGACCCTGTCTTGGTGAGCCACGCAGTTGGATACAAGATGAAAACTTACTGTGCCACTCTTGTCGATATACTTTCCGACGAGCTTCATGTTGATGGAAAGAGCAACAAGTACTACGTCGTTACGAGATCTCCTCACAACTCGCTCGATTAGGAAATCGCGACTCGTACAACAGGGTGATATTCTACACTATCGTCGTCTTCCTCGTCACTGCTACAGCGGATCAAGGTCCTCATATCATACACTTGGCGAAAGAGAGGTGACAAATCAATCATCCAGGTCAAAGTCTTCGCCATCCTCATCACCGTTTCTGAGGTTATTCCTGGCTGACCCGCGATGACCAACAGAGTACGTGAGATTGAGCGGGTTCTCAGCCTTTTGCAGAACGCCTATTTCGAGATACATATATCGATATGAATAATGAGACCTACGGCTAGTAAAACGAACTCACCACATTGTGAAAGCCTGAGTTCGAGAACACCGGTTTCGAACACGTCGCTATTCCCAAGCTCTTCGAATCCAACAAGGCTGGAAGAAAACGACAAATGTGAGAATAGAATGAACGGTGTGGCGAGCCGAAACTCACCGATCCTTCGAGACACCATCTACAAAGCACATCACGCACGGAAGGACCTGGATGGACAATCGCTCGACCAACCATGGTACACTTTCCACAAATACACGAATGAATCGCGTGGCAAAGTATTTTGGCGCCAATTTCTACTAGGAGCACTGTCAGCGCGGACAAGGAGAATCTCGACGAGGTGCTTACGGCGAGGTGCTTGTCCATGATTTCACATCTCCGAAAGTTGCCGTGGTAGAAATGTATTATGCAGCGGGGCTCGTTGCTGATGGTAGCATCAGCACTTCATGACGAGGCCTCCTTTTCTTTCCGGAGACGTCACTTACGCACTTATCCGAATGACCTCTTTTTCGTTGGTGATCTCGGTATAAGACCCGTGCGCATTCTGATGCATATCTTTCAGTTTGTTAGCCCTGATGTATGTCATGTTAGTTTTGGCCTGGTATCCCGAAGAGCAAATGCACTACACACTGTAGTCTGAGCTGTTCAAGTCCATGCTCTCGGAACACGGCTGAATCGGCGTTCTCAATCTCTGCCTCCAGTTCCGCGAAGATGGCGTCGTCATCGTCATCTGGGTCCTCTCGCGAACGGTTCGATTCGACCACACGCGATGCTAAAGAGTGAATATTTGCGTCCATGCTCGGCGAGAAACTTGGTTTACTGCACGCTGGTTGATCAAACACGGTCGACTCCGAGTCGCAAAAGCGAGCAGCCACCATCTACATTGCCTTTTCTGGGAACTCGTGATGCTCTACGCTCCATATATTATTCAAACGTTCACTCCTGCCCCGGATTCTTATACCTCCTAATCGCCCTCTCCCTGACTTTTGCATGTACAACAATAGGCCTCGGATATCCAAGCTTATCCGCGACGTTTACGGGAGGGTTGTGAAGTTCTGTTTCGTGAATGAGCCAACGTATTTTCCAGGATACGAAAAATCGCTACCTGGCCCTCGCAGGCTCTTCAGTTCAGGGACATACATCCGGATGTAATTACCCGTCGGATCCGCCTTTGAGCTCTGTGTGTATGGGTTGAAGATGCGAAAATAAGGTGCAGGGTCAACGCCAGTGGATGCACTCCATTGCCATCCGCCATTGTTGCTGGCTAGGTCGCCGTCGACGAGTTGCTCCATGAAGTACTTTTCACGAGGTTAGCGGATTGTGCGTGGTTGGAGAAGAGTGGTATAAAAAGTCTCGCCTGTTCACCCAGATGCCAGTCTAGCATCAGATCCTTGGACAGGAACATGGCGACGATCATTCGCATCCGGTTATGCATCCAGCCTGAGGAACACGTTAGGCACAGCTCCGAGCGTCAGCATCCTAGCATAATTACCCATCGTGTTCATTTGCCGCATAGCCGCGTCAACGATAGGGATTCCAGTCATTCCTTGCTTCCATGCAGCAAGATGCTCTTCATTGACTTCCCACCTTACGTTCGCCAATTTCTCCTGGAATGGTCTCCCCATCGATACTCGAGGAAAGTTTGCTAATACGTTGGTGTAAAAGTCTCGCCAGGCTGGATAATGTATATGTATCAGAAAAATTTCAGTGTTGTGAAACCGCACGCACCAAGCTCCTGGACCCAGCAACCAATTCCCGTAGTCCGCCCAGCATCCACTTTTTTCAGTCCGGCTAGAGTCATCGTCGCTCGAATACATTGCCGCGGTGATATGACGCCCGCCGATAGATAGGGGCTGAGTCTGGAAGTCGTATCTTGATCTCCGCTGTCTCTATTTTCTGCATACATCAAGATGCGACACCGTTTATCGGATATTTCAGCGCCATCTGCCAACGGGTCTGTGGTGCCTAGCTGTGACATCCTAGCCTTTGTATTGAGAAAACGTGAAAGTATCTGGACGTCATGGACGAGAGTCAGATTTGGTGGGGAGACACGAGTTGGATCCAACCTCTTGAGCAGCTGCCGATCCTGCCGGCCAAACCTTGACCATGGTTTCTCCGTCTGCAGGGTCTAACTCAAACCCTTCAACAAAGCGGGGTACTGATATGTTGAAAAGTGTGCCGAACGTCGGATCTTGGCGGATAGAACTCGGATTCGCTTCGGGAAGAGGAGACTCTTCAAGGTATGTGTCAATCTTTTCGTTGAGCTTCGCAATCCAGATTCTTTGATAAGGAGAGTAAACCTGCAGAATATAAGGTGAATATGTCAGCAAGGCGTGATAGATTCACTCATACCGCATGAGCCTTTCCGTCTTTTGTTTTGATAAGGCCAGGCTCGATGATACACCTGTCATGCAAATAATGTGGCTGAATTCCCTTCTCTTTTGATAGAGCGAGGACCTCTAAGTCACGCCTAAGCTCGTCTACTTCGTATTCCATATTGGCAAACATCTTCGTGCATTGGAAAGATTCGAGAAGCGAAACGACTTTTGAAGGAATCATATATCGAGGAGTATGTGATACCGTGAGTAGAGGAATATCAAGTTCCGCAAGCGATTCCTACAGGCCGTGAGCAAGCTTAACACCGCAGTAATTTGAAACTAAATTATTGCCTTGATCTTCGACAAATTACGAAGCGCAAAGTCGATCCTCCGCTTACTCCTATCATGAGCAATGTAGTCCTGGGGACTAAGCAAGAAGAGTGCTATGAGCGGTATCTTGTTCTGGATAGCTTGCGCAGAGGCTGCTGCAAGCGCTCTATTGTCCACAACTGCCAAAAATTCAGGGTGTTTCAACGACGACAGTTTCACATCCATCCTATGGTGAACCAACTTACTGCGCAAATCACCCATTCGCATCCAATATATTATCGAATTTCCGGGCTGTGGGTTTTGGACGACGTTACGCATTTCGGCGAGCAACCTCAGGAAAGGGGGGTTGGCTTGGGCCGCCGCTGCAGCCGCTGCCGTGGCGATCTTTCTGGGCATGAAAGGATGAGCTGCCCTCCCCTTTTTTGAAGTGCTAGCTGGACTCGGACTGCGAGCTCTCTTGGACATGGTGAAGGAAGGAAAGAGAATGCAACCTTGACCATTTTGCACCGGACTGAAAACGCTCGATCGATGGTGCCGATCGGGAACACGTGAGATGATGTCACCGTCCGATGCCGACACGTAACGGGATAGTGATGGCGGGGGATTATACGACAGACACTGGGAACTGTGCTGGGACCCCTGGAGTCACCGCTGAGGCTGAG
This sequence comes from Boletus patriciae, assembly GCA_038093075.1. Classification (NCBI taxonomy): domain Eukaryota; kingdom Fungi; phylum Basidiomycota; class Agaricomycetes; order Boletales; family Boletaceae; genus Boletus; species Boletus patriciae. The sequence goes on from JBBPRK010000021.1 coordinate 48,956, forward strand.
AGCTGTGGCCCACTTGCACTGGCCACACTCGGACGCGTCTTCCGGACTTGACGAGGCCCAACGCTACCCTTGTTCGTTTTTACCATGGAACCCGCACCCTCTTGTTCGCTTTGCTTCCTGACAGCGGCTCCCTGGTACGTTCCTGACCTCAGACTATTGGGCACATTAGTAGGCGGCCAGAGTGTTCAATGCCAGCGAGCGACTTCCAAATGCCCCGATTGGCTTACTGATGGTAGTAGCCCACGTCCCATCTTGCAGACGAACGCGCCCAGCACAGGTGCGATATAGTACACAAATCAATCGGCGTTCTGACATTATACCATGGATATTTGGGGGATGTGATTCCACGACTGAAAAAATTGAACAACTTGAATCATTCCCAGAGGGAAACAAAGATCAACTAAAAGGGTGGCAAAAATATCACCAAAAAATGTCGGGATCAAGATTGAGCATCGCGACCGAAACTCGAGAGTACGAACCCGCTGCGTCCCGATGCGCACCAGAGCAAATCGCATTTATGGGGTGCTCGGTCACATCAAAGGAAGATACGATAAATAGGTTGGAGATATCACATTCCGAGTTGATAGAGCAGAACAGGAACAGACGTCGTCCTGTGACGGTTAACGTTCTGATTTCAAGTGAGGACGATTACAACCACTGGGGATGGGTTCACACTGCACAGCCACTACCATTTACGGCATGGGCTCGAAGTGGAAGAAGCGCGTAAAGTCTGCCACCGACCACACAGCGGCGTCGTCCCCGTTCCCTCCGTCCAGGTTCGCCCGTACCACCTCCCCGCCTGCCTGATCATGGATTTGCCGACACCAAGAGAGATAGAGCTTGAAACTGCTCTTAGAAAACGAGATGCACAGGTTGCGGAACTCACGGTGAGACCAACGGCCGCTCTAGAGCGCCCGTGCCGTTTGGCTCGTCTGTTGACCTCTTCCTTAACCCTCACAGACTGAGATTTCACGACTTCGCCAATTTCTGGCTGTACAACCCCAACCGTCCACGTCGGATCCTATTACGTTACCCCCTCCGCTGGTGTCTGTGCTATTGCCGCACGTCAACAAGGCGGCTTCCAGCGGTGGACTCAACGGTTCTTCGTCCTCAAGCACGGTCAGTACTGCGTTGACCCAACGCGTACGCTTGCTCCAGGAGGAAAATGACGAGCTGTACGACCTGCTGAAACACGGTGAAACTGGGAAACTGAAAGAGGAGGTTCGAGGACTCCGACGTGTGGTGGATAGACTAGAGAGTGCGCTCCGAGGTGACCATTCCTCGTACTGAAACATGCTTGTGCTAACCGCACGTTTTTGTCAGAGTCCCATCAAGTCATCACATCCCTCTCGTAAGCTCTCGCCGTGACCCTAGTTTCGCATATATTCACCCATTTGGATCCTAGGACTGAATTAGACAAGTCGTATCAAAGCTTCCAATCTTCTCTGCGGCAGAAGCAGATCAATTCGCAAATACATCATCCACCATCTCGTGATTCATACCATCCCCCACCGCATCCGCCGACCGCCAATGGATTATCCAAGCCACCTCCGACGGGACCCAGAGCACACAAGAGACCACGTCTCTCCGACGCCAAGATATCGCCTGCTCAGTCGAACGTGTCGCTTCCCCCGTCAAAAACACACGCCTCGAAGCATGAGTCGTCGCATTCGCCTCGGATCTCGCCATCCGAGATTCGTCCCAAGAGCAACGCAAAGATGGACGTCGACGAAGATTCACGTACTCGACCGCGTTCTCCGCAAGAGAGGGATCGTCCGCGTCCGCGCGAAAAGGAGCGTGCTCGAGAGCGAGAGAGCGATCGAGACAGGGAACGAGAACGGGACCGAGACCGAGACCGAGATCGGTTCTCACGACGGAATGGCACAGGGGGCGGTGGTGGTGCGGGCCGCAGAAACCGTGGGTTCAATCACCCATACGCGGGGGGAGATCGGACGTTGGCAGAGAGAATGGGACTTTGAGACTGTTTTTCTTTCTCACCTTTACGTCTTGGATGGGACACATAGTGTATTTGGTACGAAAAAAATTCACTTACACTGACTTGGATGTATCGTTAGCTGACAGGCTCTCTTCTAGCCCTGTATCCGTAACCTACTGCCGTCCGAGTTAATTTGGGCCATACGATATCCGATATATATTTATGGGATAGTACTTGGGGTGATGCGCCACGGATCCTAGTCTGTTCAGAGGTGCGAGGCAATTATTAATAGTGGCGCCGGGATTATAGCGTGGCTATTGTACTGAAATTATTGCCAAGGCTGGAAGTTGACGTTGAGGCGCTGTCATGCGACAGGCCGGGTACATGGATCGGATTTCACGAGAACTAGGTTTCGAGTATAGATGGAAGCAAGCATGGTGCAAAGTATGTATAGCAGGATTGAGATTAAGGGGGATGATTAAGGCTAATGTTAAGGTAGATGTGGGTTGAATGAAGGAATGCAGGTAATGATTGTACAAGCGATGGTTGTACGAAGGAAAGGACTGTTGAGAGCAAGTGATGAACAGTGGATGAGGGAATGGAATGGTTAAGCATCGACCTTGGAGTACAGTAGTAGAACACGGTACTCGGTGGATTCAGAGATGATACAATGCATGCGCAGGAGGATGATCGAGCCTGTCATTGTCCCTTTGGATTGTGCACGGCGAAGAACTGCACGCATGTAAGCGGGCCCCCGGCCTGTCGCATGATCGCGGCGTCCTCGGACGGACGATCAAGATAGAGATCAAAGGGAGGGGCGCGATTTGGAACGGACCGCCTGATAAACGAGTGGTTTGCGGCAAGGACAAAAGGCGGGATAGGGGGGACAGGGGGTGGAGGTGAGCGGGTGGCGGGGCTGGGTGGTGGGGAACGGCAGCGAGAGGAGAGCTGAGAGAGGGTGTGCTTTATTGTGCGAGGGGGGGAAGGGCGACGCGTGATGTGTGCGCCGACGCGGGATGACCTTGCGGCGCGGTGGAGGGCGTCGTGGGACAAGGCATGGTTGAGATTTCTCGCAGAGGGGGGCGGTGCGGGAAGGGGGGTGGGGACGAGGACGGGGGAGGGGAGGGGGGGAGGCGGGGAGGGACAGGGAGGGAAGGACATGCATGGAGGGGCGGACGCGGGATGGCTTTATAGCGATCATGATAGCCGAAATCGGATGTGGCGGTGACGAGTCAGCTTCGATCGTGTCTCCGTCCAAGTCCTACTCGGAATGTCAGCCCTGTCGATAGAGTGGCTGGCCCACGCGGTGGTTGACCCGCTCCGTTTCCCCTACAAATCCCCGTCCAACCCGTCCACCCCACCGTGATCACCCTCCGCCATGTTTCCCTTGCTTGTCGCTTGCGCCGTCTTGCCCCTCCTTTCCTTCGCCCTTCCTTCGCCACACACACGCTCCTTGCACCACAGATCACCTCTCCGCCCCCGAGTCATGACCTATTATCCAGACTGGGCACCCCCAAACTCGACCGATTACTCCTTATTCGACACCATCATCTTTGCTTTCGCGCTCCCCGACCGGAACTACCAGCTAGCGTGGGACTCCGATCAGGCTCCCTCCTTGCTCGAAAGCATCGTTCCTGCCGCACACGCTACTGCAACAAAGGTCTCGCTCAGCATCGGTGGTTGGACCGGAAGCAGGCCAGTCCCATCCTCAAGTTCAATTCTCGCCCCCTCACCCCATCTATCAGGTACTTTTCAGACGCGGTCGCAACCCCACAAAGCAGGGAAATCTTTGCCAGCAACATCCTCGATACCTACAAGCGATACGATCTCGACGGCATCGACATCGATTGGGAGTACCCAGGCCAACCAGAACAGGGAAACAGCGAGAGCGCCACCGATTCACCCAACATGCTCCAGTTTTTCAAACTCCTTCAGCAGAAGCTCCCTCCGGGTGCCATGATATCCGCTGCCGTACAAGACTCCACCTTTGTCGGTCCAGACGGTCAGCCAATGAAGGACGTATCCGCTTTCTCCCAGATTGTCGACTGGATCACCCTCATGAACTATGATACCTATGAAAGTATGTTCCATTCTCTCATCCTCTTCATCCACTCTCCATCACACACCCCTCCCCCTAGCCCGCCAGCCCCCTGGCCCAAATGCACCACTCTCCGACGGTTGCGGTAACTCCTCCCAGCCCTCCCAGAATGCCGTCGGTGCTTACAATGCCTGGACATCCGCCGGCTTTCCTCCCTCCAAGATCGTCCTCGGTGTTCCTGCATACGGTTACATTGTCCAGTCCAACGCTAGAAGGCTCTCCGCACGTTCCCCTGCCCCTGCTTATTCCGAAGACGGTAGCGGCCAAATCCAGTTCCGATCACTCATACAGCAGGGCATTCTCACACAGGATCAAGATGGATCCTTCCGTCCATCCGAATCATCAGGTTTCACCCGTGGTTGGGACAACTGCTCCGCGACCCCCTTCCTTCGTTCGGATTGGGCTGGACAGGTAATCTCGTACGATGACACCGACTCTCTCGGTATAAAGGCAGCTTGGGTCAAGAAGATGAACATGGCTGGTGTTAACCTGTTCGACATACATGGAGATACCTCCCGATATGATCTTACCCGTGCCTTGCGTGACAACCTCCTCCCGAGTACTACGGTTCCTTCGAGCGTTCTACCCACTTCCTCGAGCGTCGTGGCTTTGTCCCCGAACACGATACCCTCATCTACGAGTACAGTATCTTTGCCAACAAGTGCCGGCCCTCTCGCGTCGAGTACATTCCAGCCTAGCCCAGTTCCCCTGTCTTCGACGCGACCCGGTGGTATCGTGATCATCTCTCCCAGAAACTGACGTGTTTGAGTCATACGGACTCCTCAGAACACACTCCTGTCATCTTTTGTCTTTCTGGATTACGTTTGTTTCGTCATAAATCCAAATGAATGTGTCATGCGTTGGCAATTTCACGAGAAATTCATGAGACTAGTACTGGTCCGAACGGAATCCTGTGCCTTGAAGCCTAAAAACCTCGAAGGGAAACTACTGTAAATGACGGACGGATTGAAAGATATACAGCAGCGAATCATTTTCGGTATAGCAAGGCTTCGACGTCTTCGGTAATGAGCAATGTATCCGTCTTTTTCAATGACGTCTGACCACTCTACGCTAGAACCATCTTCTCCTGGATTTCCAACCAAGCGGGCGTCCAAAAGGATCACATGTACCGTCACATGCCATCACTGGGCACGGCACGGGCGACCCAACCGGGCGAAACAGGGTCGATGAGGACGGCGTGGCGAAATAGCCCGGATCTACTATGGGCCGCTATGACGAGACCAGTACTAGGTACTGTATCTGGAAGACGGGAGCAGATCATGATGGCAGTGACAGGACGTGGCCAATAAATATAATGATACCTGAAACTCGAACACGATGGAAAAAGAGTCGCCATTTTTATGACGTATGTCCGTTGGTGGCACCGAGGACGTGGCAGAGCTCCCGCAATCCCACATGACCACGGGGAGACTGAGCATGAGTGAAGGCGAAGATAGCAAAGGCATTGTACGGGGCCGAAGAAGCGGGAACAAGAGAGGACTCGGTGTTAACAGCGGTGTAATTGCTTTTGTGCGTTAGACTCGGAGTGGAGGACTACTTACCGTCGATCCGGATGCCCATAACCGATACGATGCTGGTTAAGTACCTGCTGTCCGACGAGGAACCTAAGTACAGCCCATCGAGAGGACTGAGCCATCACAACCAGAATTTTCTTAACAATCACCCACAAAATCGAGGCCGCATCGGGGGTGAATGCCGGTGATGCCGGGATGGTTGTTTGCGTATGTGTCCACGTCTACCTTGTAAAACAAACAACACCAATCTTTTGTTGCCTTGCATCTCTTCTTCCTTCAAACGTTGTGGTCCTTCCGAAAACTTCGTGCTCGATGGTATGAATCATGTGTGAGTATTTTTTTCCCATACTTTTCTCTCTTGCATCTATGGTGGTGATGATTCTTTCTTTCACACTGTATGAAAGCACTCGTCCCTGACTTGTGTTTCGTGAGTTTTTTTCTACAACGGTAGCTGAGCCTTACTCGTCCGGTTGAAATGTGATATTTCGGATTTGCTAACATTCAAATATTCACCACCCAGTGCGACCTTAGCCCTTAAACTGTGCATTTTGCAATGCCACTGCTGTAGCACCCTAGTGGAGAGTGGACGCCATTCTGCATCCCGACTATTAGGTCTGCCTGGGGAGACTCCCGTAGCACATCAATATCACCCTTTGTGATTTGTAAATATATACAGGTAGCTATATGGAAATCATTTCCGCACACTCGGGATCAAAACGTTTGCGTCCAGTGGACGTCAAACGTTGGATATCGTCGCATCATCTCCCAAATTGAAAGCGTCCTTGGGAACTTGACCTTGGATTGGTGTTAGAGCGCCTTTCAGGATGTAAAGATGAGGTGCAGATTTGACGGGCGGCGGGAATGATTGATATCCGACCAGTAGGTTACAGCGAGGACACGAGAACCTGTACTGCCTCTCATGGCCTCCTGATCTGTAAGAGACAAGTGGTCACTGGCAACTGCGCTTCACGTCATGAGGGGTGTGCCTTCGTACCTTTCAACGAGCACAGGCTCAACAGGGTTGGCGTTCAGTTTGAACACCACCGCTTTCATGACGCCACTGTCCTGGGAACGTATGACAGTAGCCCCATCTGTTTGACGCTTTGGGAGCTCTCCAAGACTTTTTTCGATTACAAGCTGCAAAGAAGGAAACGGGATACTAAGTAGCAAAAACAGGGCGGATAATCAGACCTACAATGAATTCTCCGCAGATGCAATCTGTGGAGTCAACGCGGATGAGTGGAGGCGAGACTCGAAAAGGGTCCGATGACTCACAATACACCCGGAGAGCTGCTGCTGCCGACGCCGTGGGCTGGGCTGTGTTATAGTGCGACAGGCGGTTCAGACAAGGGGCGTTGCGATTTGGACACGGTCAGGGAACAGACTCACCATCCGTGGACGAGGAAACGGCGGAGCGGGAGACAACCTTGGGCATGATGACGGATCGAAAGATGTCAGCAACGGCGACGGTGATTGGCTGTCAATATAACGCACGTGATCTATCTCGCCTCGTCAGTTTCATTATTTATCCTTACGCATCTTCATCTCCACTTTCATCTTCCCCTCATCTTCCCCTCCATGGCAGAGAAAGATGCCACAGCCAGACTTCGAAGAGCAGTTAAAGGCAAGTATTCTCGCACTCATCGCCACAACTCCTCATCCTTCCACAGAGAACAATCTCTTTCTCGTCAAGAGACTCATACAAAGAACGGACATGCGGAATCCTGACCCCGGTACGAAGCGGTACACATCCCTGGCATGGGCCGCTGCTCTTGGTCACGAAGAAACGTTCGAGTTCCTTCTCACCGCTGGCCACGACGATGAAGAACTCAGCAGAGTGAGTCTCTTGTGCATCGTCCACGCGTCAACTCCAGCTTTATACCCTGACGACCAGGATGCAGAGAGCCATACGATCCTCATGCTTCTCGCCGATTTCAAACCACCACCACCGAATCCGTACGCACCGGGTCCATCTCAAGTTGACCAGATGGGTGCTGCATTGCGCATGGCCCGGCTGTATTACGACCGTTATACATGGATCCTTGATTGGTCCAATGCACAGGGAAAGACTGCACTCCACATGGCGGCTTTAAAAGGAAACGAAGAACTCGTCCGCGTGCGTAGATTCTGAATTTCTCAGTTTCCGCGTGTCATTTTCTTATTTTGCATTGTCGGTCTGTTATTAGATGCTGTGTGATTTGGGTGCTGATTTTGACCTAGCTGATAATAAAGGCAATACCCCTCTTCACTAGTGAGTTTCATTTTTCGTCTTTGTTTTCTGAGCAGGCCCAATGGTTGTGTCATTAGTGCCAGCTCCTGGGGTCACATACCGGTATGGGAGTAAGTTGACGTTTGTCCCGTGTTTCGCTCATCATACAACTCAGATCGTCCAACTGTTGATCGAACGGGGCTGTCAGTTTGCTGCGCGTAACAACGATGGGTTCACGGCCTCAGATTACGCTTACTCGTAAGTAACCATCTTACCCCGAGCGAAGCACTCCAACCGCCATTGGCAGGTTTAGCACTAGAGACACATTGCAGGATTCTGCACGTTTACAATTCGAGAGCAACAAAAAGTCTCGCCGCATGGTTTTTGCTCAAGCCGCTGCTAGAGGGAGTGAATGGGGAGGCGGGCTGGTGATAGACCGGACTGCCCATCTGCCCGTCAGGCCAAAGGACTTTGAAAGTGTTACTGCGCGTATGCGAAGCGGTTCTGGTGGGAGTCGCACAACGGCGACTTCGGACAGCGGCGACCTTGACAACGCTGGACTGGCGCCAAACATGGCCACGAGCCTATCTTCACTATCTTCCTCTGCATCTCATTATCCTAGACAGCCACCTCAATTTTTGCATTCGCCACCACAGAGACTAGACAGTATTTCGTCCGCAAGTAGCAATGGTACCTTTTCCGCACCTTCTCCTGGTCCTTCGCAATCATTGTCTCTAAACCCTCCGCCTCAAGCATCACTATCGCCCATTGTTAATCGGATGCGAGAACGGGACGCCGACGAAATGGAGAAGTATATGAGACGGAACCGAAGTGGAAGCGCAGGAACGTCCTCGACGGATAACAAGTCGCAAGCTGGGCCGACTTTCAGCTCAGCAGGACCTTCAGGCAGTGGAGATGAACTCGATGGCATCTCTTCGCTAGCAATCACAGGGACGACGGCTCCCCGAAAGCTTCTGCGACCATCTTTTTCCGCTGCACAGCTACGAACTTCACCCTCCCCTGTCCCCATTCCCACGCAGCCAGCACAAAGTGATACAGCTCGAAATAGGGCCGGGACGACCCCCAGTAGTGTACGTCCTGGGCAGTCACCCCTTTCTCCTACCCCCGTAGTCTCCAGGACATCTTCATCTGACTGTCCTCGTTATGAGGAGAAGCTAGTTGAAGAGCCAGAGATAATATACACTGGTCCACCCACACAATATGCACACTTTCCAGAACCGCCAAGAAAGAGCAACCGCAGCGCTTCGTCTTCAGCTGCAGCTGCGATTACGCGTCGTCTACCCTTCAATCTATTGTCGAAACCCACTCCACCCCCACCTCCCGAGCACGGACACAGCGGCCATCGAAGAGGTTCTTCGACGACGTCCATTCGGGGCTGATCTTTCGCGAGATTTTCCGCGTGTACATTTCCTGTAGTCATTTGCGTTTTACGAGTTGTTGTCGGATTAGCTTGCAAGGACTCGGTGGTACATCCTACATGCATAGCTGTCTTTACCATTGTAGCACAACACAACGTCTTGTTATCGGGTCGTCGGAGAATGCCGATTACGGCCAAGCGCGAATTGTTCGCTTCAAAAGGAAGATTCCGCCCGTTGACCTGTGCTGTCAGTTCTTACTGGGTTCGAGTCTAAACGTTTAGTCGTTTATGTTTCCAAACTAGCACCACCTTCGACACCTCCACCGCCTCTGCCCCACCCTCTGGCTCAATGGCTATTCCGTACAACGTTGACGCCGACCCTGACCCAACATCCCAAATTGCATGGCCTGCTGCACGCCATAGGCAACGCACGACGTCCGACCTCCAGCTTGCACAGGGCTCTGAGCCCTCCGGTGAAACAGCAGTGTCATACCGTAGCACGGCCGACTCCGGGAAGCGCTCTGCGATTCCAACCGAACACACGCGTCACCTTTTGAGCACATGGAACCTCATAACGCTCAGCATATCTATGGCAGGAGCCCAAATTGCTTGGACTGTGGAGCTCGGGTAAGTGTCGACGACGAACGTGTATGAGGCGTGGTCGAAGGATGTCATCAATGACACTCGTATGTGCAGATACGGCACACCGTTCCTCCTATCTCTCGGCATATCCGAGCAGGTAACGAGCCTGGTCTGGCTTGCTGGCCCTATCAGCGGGTTGATCGCTCAACCTCTTATCGGTGCGTTGATCCTTTTCTTTTGCGTGGATGCCGCGAGACGATAATGTGCGTGACAGGCGCTATCTCTGATTCATCACATTCCAAGTTCAGGCGGAGATATTGGGTCATTCTTTCGACTGTGGCGCTCGTACTATCTACGGGTGCGCTTGCATACTGTCAGAGCACCGCGGCTTTCTTTGTGGACTTGTTTGGTGGAGGTGCTGGTGACTGGGATCCAGAACGGCAGAAGCAAGTGCGTTGTCGGTTGTCTAAAGATATACTTGCCCTAATATTACATTTTTAGGTTGCGAACGTTGCCATTGGCATCGCCGTCTTCGCGTTCTATATTCTTGATTTTGCGCTCAATGCCTTGCAAGCATCACTACGCAACCTCCTCTTGGATATCACTCCCCCTGAGCAACTCAACGCTGGAAATGCATGGCATAGTCGTATGACCCAAGCAGGCAACATTGTTGGATATGGTTTTGGTACGTGCATATTTCGTCATATTGTCATGACGTCACGGTGTGTTCAACGCGCTGCTGAATAGGATTTTTACCACTTGCGAAGCTTCCGTTTTTGGATTTCTTGGGAGGTGACCAGTTTCGGAAGTTTTGCGTTCTTAGCATCATTATTCTCGTCGTTACCGTCTGGGTCACATGTTTCTTCCACGAAGAGAAGGAGACTGTTGACAGGAGGAAAGAAAGGTGAGATCTCTTGCTACTTTCCGTTTGCACAAGTTGATCGTCCATATATAAGGCACAACAAACTTTACGATGTGTTGGAGAACATTTATTCAGCCATCACTACCCTTCCCAGCCCCATCAGGAAAGTTTGTTTTGTGCAACTCTTTGCTTTCATGGGCTGGTGCGTTACCCTCCTGGTTGTGCGGTCATGTGCTGCCATCTTACACGACCTCCGCACAGGTTCCCCTTCCTCTTTTACTCCACCACTTACGTTGGTCAAGTTATGGCTTACCAGCTTGACCAAGAGCCCGACATTGAACTAGCCACACGGACCGGTGAATTTGCGATGCTTCTTTACAGTATCGGTATGTTTCTTTATGCTCTATCTATGCTGCAGTTTGGTCAAACGGCTCCGCCAATAGTGGCTGTCATTGCGGGTGTTATTCTCCCTCATCTTGCACGCCGCGATCCAAGTCTACTCCCGGAAGAGGGCGACGACGAACAGACACACATTCAACGCCTCCGGCTTAATCTTCACCAGTGGCGTGAAGAAGCTCTCGCTTCAGGGAAATCAGTCCGACTCCCTCGGAGGCCAATCCTCCTGAGGGACATCTGGATGGGTGCTATGGTGCTTTTTTCAATACTGATGTTTTCTTCGTTTTGGATATCGACGGTTCCCGGAGCAATTGCTATGATCAGCCTTGTCGGAATCTGTTGGAGTGTAGCTTGTTGGGTGCCTTTCGCTATCATCATGGAGGTGGGTATTCCTTTCGCCTTGTTGGATATATTGAATATTGACTGCTTTGACATAGTTCGTCAAGGAGATGACAGAATACCCGTCGACGCCAGCTACTTTACGTCCGGCAGCACGACGCTCTGTCGATGAACGCGATCCCCTCATCCAACGTGAATACGTCGGCACAGAGGCAGACGGCACCACCGTTGGCGAGCCATTGAATGGGAGAGAAACAAAACCTTTGGCGGGAGGAACGATACTTGGAATCCACAACCTGGCGATTGTGATGCCACAGTTCATCGTATGTATTATTCTTGTCGCTCTCCTCAGAGCTCATCCAATGACATGCGCCTCAGATCGCTATTGTGGCAAGCTTCATCTTCCGCATTGTTGACGAATCCGCACCCGTTAAGCTACCCCCTTTACCTCAACCTGAAGACGTTTTGTCAACCATCACATTGAGTGACCTCGGTGACCATGCGACTTACTTTGGAAAGAATGGTGTGGCTTGGGTGTTGCGGTTTGGTGGCCTCTGCACACTCCTCGGCGCTGCGTTTGCAAGGATGGTACCACTCACGAAAGCGGAGAAGGAGACCCGGGCGGCGTTTAGGGCGTTGAAGGCGTTGAAGGCGGAAGAGGAGGAACCTTGATTTTACACTCGGAACACGCAGAACACTATGCTTGCATTTGTCATCAACGTTTTCCCCTGCACTACAATATTCCCGCTAGTTACTCTCTGGTCTTGCTCTGTCGTTTGGTCGTTGTCAACGTTTGCACGTCCGTGTATGATGTAGTTCCCAGTGGAGTTTAACTTGTTTTATTTTTTTGGAGGTGTCTGACCAAGACCCGCTAAACAGCCATCAGTGTGACTGCCCAATCCCATCCACTCCCCGCCCTCGAAGCAATATAGTGAGACGGCACAATTGTCAGCGCCGGCATCTCATTCCCAAACACGGCTTCAAGGAGGGGGACAAGAACTGCATTTCAGAGAATGATCAGAAAATGATTTTAGCACGCGTCACGAGGACGAGGACACAGATTCGACATACGTCTCCCGTTCACGCTTGACTGATGGCTCACAAAGGCTTTCGCAGCCAAAGTACGCTCTAAAAAGGGTGTAAAACCTTGGATCGCTTTCAGCCGAACTACTGCCTGCGCGACGAGTGCATCTTGCAGGCTAGGCGTGTCAGAATCCCGTACAAAGACGACGGCACAGGACTCTGAAGAAGGCGGAAAGCCCGAGATTTCATAGTGGACTTGAATTTCGGCGCCAGGGCATTCAGGGTGTCGAACTGTTATATCGCCTTTGTTTTCGTTCCGAGATTAGTCGACCAGAATACGCCACGAGGGTCAAGGACTTTGACGACGTAGAGGTGGAGAACTTTACCTTGGATAAATTCAGGAGACTTGTCCACCGCTGGTTCATCTTCCTCCCCATCTCCTTCTTTGGATGATTCTAGACTCGAAGCGACAAAGCGGCCGCTGTGTACGAGAACTTGTTTCTCTACGCGAGCACCGCGTGGAAGGGATGAAAGGACTGCATAGAGCGTCGGTGTCAGCTTCTTTAATCATCTCAGGCTTAGCGTGGTCAAGGGACGAGGAACGAAATATGCGTACCCCATCAGCCAGTTCCACGCTCTTCCGGACGTGGTCCACATCAGCTATATGAACAAGATAATATATCGCAAGCTGGATCCATCCCCCCTCTCCACTTTCATCTCCTGAAAGGTCGTCCATGCCCGGCCCCGAGCCCCAGTCGCTCCTACCGAACCCACCCTCGCTACCGTCGCCCAGCCCCGAATTTGGCGCCGCCCGAATAATTCGTGCTGTGTGCTGTAGGGCCAGGGCTGTCTCAAGTGGAAGGGTGGACATCGTGGATGATTGGGAGGAAGGAGTCGATGGTATGACTGAAGGTGATGGTAGAGTCAGGGAAGAAGGTATCAATCCGATCTGGCCTGATATGAATGTGTAAGGTGGTATCTGCGCATTGAAAAGAGTCGTTTAGAGGAGGTGAATGGAAGGATCACGGGCGAAAGGAAAAATTCACGTACACTGATAGCTTGTGAATAAGGACCTATGTTCGCAGGTGCCCAGTAGCTCAAGCTCTGAACGTGAAGAGCCTTTCTAGTTCCGGTTTCTCCTTTCACCCCCCTTGTAACCACCTTGTTGTCCAGTGTTCCACTCGGTTCCCCAACCCATGCTAAGCAATCCAGTCCAACGCCTACCCCACCAACACCTACGCAAGCTCTTGCAGGTGGCGATGCACCGAAAAAGGATGCGTAGGCGGCATTAGCAGAAGTGAATGTAGACCCGTCGAGGTCTGGAAGGAGAAGCGTGATGGTCGCCGAAGTCTGAAGGAGTCCCGGATGCGCAGAATATGCGGGTGAATTTTTGGCCAGCAAGTCTGGTTGAAAGTATTGGCGATAGTGTGATGGTGACGAGGCTATACGCACTTTGAAGTATTTCAAAGCAGCGAGTAACTTCTTCTCCGACGCTCGAAGGGCGTGGATGAGCCGTCGGGAGGCGGACGTTCCCGACCGCGATCCATGGACCAATGTGGCGGACAGATGGCCCAAGTTCGGCTGGTATATGTGGGTGCGAAGAGTTGGTCCCTGAGGCCGAATCCGACGCTGCATCATAAAGGGACTTGTCCATTTGTCTGTGCAGAGTTTCAAACAAAGGCTCGAGTAGGGGAGGGACAGGGATGTCGATACTGGCTGCTGGAGTGGCCTCTTTCTCGACCAATAGCGCATGTTTGATTCGCAGATAAGCCACGGGCGCGACGTGACTCTCGTCCACTACCACGACCTCTTTTTCCTTGATGTCGATGCAACTCTTGAATAGCGGACTGTCGGTCGTGAAGGTCTCGTATTCCCCTCCTTCTCCGCACGGGTGCGTACCGAATCTCTGACGAAGTGATACGAGTTTTGGTTGCATAGACGACAGTGATCTTGCGAGATCGGAGGGGGCGAGTCCCGCCCCGGCGATCTTGATAAGGATAGCATTTAAACCCGAGGATATCATTTCAGAGAGGAGAGCAGTCTGATTGCGTTGCCAGAGGTATGCAAGGGGCGCTAGGGAGAGGCGACGGCAGCTGTAAACGAATTAGTGAGGGAACAGCGAGCGAACAGGCCACAGACACATGTTCTACGCGTACACGTTGATAGTTTGAGAGGATGGCGCCAACGGAGACGGCTTGTATGTCTGGGTGGTGCTCCTGAGCACGAATTAGATGCGGAGGGGCGAACGCAATGGCAGACAGACCAAGACATTGCAGAGTAGTGCGTAGAGGTCCTCTGCCTCGTCCCCGGTGATGCCGCCGCCGCCAGCGGATTTGAGGCCATACTCTGCGGCCTGCTCTACTGGGTTTCCTTGTATGACACGTCTGTAAAGAGGCACGCCGAGGGCCTGTGCGACGAGCGCAATGGCATCCTGGCCGACGGTCTGGTACATGTACGAGTCGATCTCATCTAGTCACGGGCAAGTGAGCAAAGGAGGTTTGTGAGGGATGGACGTACCCTTTCCAGGGTGAGGAGAGAGCGTCGCTGCAGCCACGAGCTGGTGGTTGTTGTGCCGGCAGTGCAGCAGGTTGAAGCAGCTGTCCTTGCCGCCGCTGAGCAACGCAACATACCTCATCGTCGGCAGCAAGGCTATCTTATCGAGCCGACCCCCACACGCGGGGTGCGCGCCCGGCAACCCCTTGCCCTGGCTCGACGTCGAGCTCGACGCTCCCCGCGATGCTCCCCGCACACTACACGCCGACGGGCAATTCGCCCGTCCACCCGCACTCGCAACACACGCCTCTTCACCCCGCCCTGTCCTCCCACCCAGGCCAGCAGGCACAGTATGCCCACCACCAGCACGCCATCTCTTCGCTCCTCCCCACCCCGCCTTCCTCGCCGCCGACAATCGGCATGCATCCAGCAGAAAGCACGATATCCCTCCTCGAGTCTCTCGTTGCCTTCTATCACCAGGAGCGCATGTGGGTATACCGCACCCGCGCTCAACTCGAGATGGGCCTCTTCCACCACGCTCCCGATTCCCAACTTGACGGCTCTGTCGCCGATCCTGAGCTCGACGGCAATCCTGACTCTCCGGGCCAGCAGCCTGCGTCCCCTTCAGACGGAAAGACCGCAGAAAACTCCTCTTCCTCCCCACCCACGAAATGGTTGAAGCGCAAAAAAGCATTCAATCTGAGACTCGACGGGCTCTCTTCCACACGCAGCATGCTCCCCACAGTCGCACGCGGGAGGATCGCGAAGCATCTGCATCCGCATACCCAGCACCGCGCTCGGCAGAGCTCTAATCTCAACCCGGCCTCGCACCAAAATGCGATCCACCCGTCGACCTCGGCCGCACTCCACCCGCACCCGTCCGTGTCGATGGCGTCGTCAAATACTGCTGTATCATTCTATCCCCCGACGGCAATTAACACGGCGACGACACTGACATCCCCATATCTCTCCCACCCTTCGTTCCAATTTTCAACAGCGGCTGGTCAGCAGCCTCTCACACCTGGGGTATCGACCCCTCGATACGTCGCCACACCTGTTCACCATACACATTCCTCTGTCCAGCCATTTCAATCACACCCAACGCACGCAGGTCCCCTCGTTCTCGGTGCCGGGGGTCGCGAGCCCAGCGTCCAGATACTGGAAATGTTTGAGCGAATGATGCAGGCCCGCATGGAAAGCTGTGAACGGGTGACAAGAATGGTCAGGGAGGCGAACAAGCCTGGAGGTATTGGCGTCGGGGGCACGGGTGTCGTGGGAGGGGTTAGTCTCGGCAGCGTTGGCGGACCGGTTGGCGGGTTTGGTGGACCAGTTGGGTTGCCTGTGGGGGTTGGGCCGCAGGAAATAGTCGGAGGCTATCACATCCAGGCTACGGCGCAGGGCGAGGGTCCAGAGATGATGTCCACGCAGACATCCACACAGCAGGGATTTCCGATGGGGGTGGACATGGGATGAATACATTGATGTTTCCTACTTCTTGTTCTTATTATGGCAGTGTTGGTGTGGCGTGATTGTAGTGGTGTACTGGGTGCACGACCTCTTGAATCCAGACTGTCATGTCTGTCCGATATGCGCCCATCCCAAATCCCCGCACAGACCCGGATACCGCCAACGAGCTCGACGCTGCCTTCGACGACTCCGATGACGACGACGACCTCGACGATTCCCGTCCTCTCAATCCTTCATCGCCCCGCCCAGCCAACACCACCCTCACTTACGACTTCAACACCCCCGTCGCAGACTGGGATCAGCCCCCGCCCGGCTCACCGCCCCCAGCGACCCTCGCACTCCCAAACTCTATAGGAAATTCCAACGGAATTATACCCGCTTCCACAGACACTATGATCCCTCGTGCACCGGCCACTTGGTGGAGACGTGCTACCGCTTTCTTGCCCACTCGCCATGTGGGTCAGCCCAGGCCATCTGGCAGAGCCCGGGTAATGGGCGGAGGTGAAGGCAATGACGGCGTGTTCAGTAATGTCAGTGCGAAACCCACAATTTCTGGGACTCGCGTACAGGATGGTGGGTCCCTGTCATCACCCAACTCGATGCTTCCTTATCCTCACCTTTCTCATCGCAGGCGATAGTATCTACATCGTTCCCGAAGAATCCTCTTCGACAGCGCCGCCCTCTTATGCCGCTGCCCAGGCGGACGCTGCACCGCCATACCATACTTCGCTCGTCCTCCTCCCTCCCTCCGGCCTCTATGACAATGCCCTTTCTGGTTCACCAACTCAAGGTTCAGTCATCGTCGAATCCTTGCCCACAGGTACCCTGTTTGCCTTCCTCTGGAACGCACTCGTCAGCACAACCTTCCAGTTTGTTGGGTTCGTGTTGACTTGGGTCATGCACACGACACATGCTGCCAAATTCGGGAGTCGTGCGGGTCTTGGTATCACCCTGATTCAATGGGGCTTCGCACTACGTGCTAGGCTCGACGACGCCATGAATGCTGGTGCAGGCACGTGGGAAGACGGTACTCCGCTCACGTTCGGCAGCACCGAAGAAGCTGAAGACTACTACAATAACATCGCTACTCCCGCTACCGCCACGCAACCCATACCCACACAAGACGAGAGTCAATGGAATAATTCGCTCGTGACAGGCCCAATCGCGACCGAGTGGCTCTCGTTCTTCTTGATGACCATGGGTTGGTTCCTACTCTTGACCTCCTCTCTAGGGTTCTGGCGCGTCAAGCGATGGGAACGATCTATCTTAGCCTCTCATACCTCTACTTCTTCGAGAAGTCACGCCAGAACCCAGTCAGAGATCGCGGATGAGGAAGAAATCAGACCCACGTCCTTCTTTGAGCGCATCGGCCTATTCCGCTCCCCAAACCGACCCCAACCGTCCGAGCTTGACGGGGGCGCTGTGTCTGACTCAGCCCTCGTCTCTACTGAGGACGGTAGAGGTTCTGGCCACCATCAAAGTGGTACCCCGTGGTATTCCGACCCGGAGCGCGCGAGGAGAGCGAGGGAGGCGTTCGGAAGGGAGCAGAGGCTTTGTGAAGACCTGAGGGCCGCGGGGTTGTTGTGAACCATCGCATATCCTTTGTCATCTTGGTCGGGACAACCCACTTGGGTGAGGTGCCGAAACAGCTATCTATCTGTATTCTTTTATACGCTAATCGCTACCTTGTGTCGGGGGGGATTCACTGACTTACTACTCCTTACATTCTATAAATCTATTTTGCTGGACAGTGATATCAGAACAAGTATCAGCGTTCCCTTGGACATTCCTCCGCTGACAGCATGAATCCATTCATTGATATACAACCATGTAAACTTGGCTTTCGGTGACCCTTTCTACTGCCGACTCTGCAAGCCACACATTTATGGCCGCTTCTTCAAGAACACCTCGACGTTGAACTCCAGTGCTGAGCAGGGGTAGTTGATCTCGAAATTAGCCAACACAGAAGGATGCAGCACACCCAAAGTGCCTATCACTATGTCCCTGGACGCAGCTACCTCTTTGACGTCGTTGAGGGTCGCCTGGATAGTTAGGGGAGGGCGATAGTAGATCGTCGCAGCACGACCGGGGAAGTAGGCCGGATCTGCACAGATCAGTACGTTAGCCACCATGTTTTCTCGCATCCAAGAAAGAAACGTGTGACCGACCATCCCCCTCAACGATGTAGTAACCGCACGGCTTGTCTTTGTTCCCTCTTGAAATCCTGGGCACCTCCAGCATCTTCATAGCCCTGTCCAGCAATCCATGTACAACCTCGAACCCAGCGGTCTTGCTACACCAAACGGCGGCAGCATGCCTCTCGTTTCTCGCTTGGCGCTCTTTGGTAGTGTCTTTGAACACGACATCGGAGAGTTCGAAAAGCCGGATGGGTAGGGGATGGGATCGATTTTCTCGGATGGTCTTGAGAAGACCTGGAAGAAGAGACGTTCGCACAACTTGGAATTCGAGCGTTTTTGGGTTGGCGATTTTGACGGCGAGATTGCCTGGGTCGGAACGATTCATAAAGTCAAAGTTTTCTTCGTGTGAGCACTGCCCGTGTCGTTATGATCAGTTCTGCGGCGCGTTCGAAAAGTAAAAGTGAAAGCTCGTACCAGAATAAGTGGCAGTCCTTCCACCCATCCTGCCATTGCCCACTCTCTTCGGATGACATCCACGAGTCTTGAGATTGCCAAAGGCTGAGCAACCGTACTCGTTTGAGGGAAGATGTCTGGAAGGTTATTGAAGCCATAAGCAACCGCCACCTCCTCGATGATGTCAACCTCATGGAAAATATCTGGGCGAGTGCAAGGAACGGTGATGGCTATCTCGTCAGAGTCGGCAGACACACTTGGGGTGAGAGACATGCGAGCGAGGAGCTCAGCGATAGAGGTGGCAGAGAGTGAGAGGGATGTGCAGGAGTTGATATAAGATGCACGCGCTATGACGCTCCTTGGTGCGATGTCGGGTGAAATACGCGTCGATCCGTCCGGAAGGATGATCTTGCACGGTTCGATCCTGTAAATTGTGCGTAAGCGGTCTAAAGAAGTGATGGTAATGGATAACGTTGTGGCTGTATGCCTGCACTTTGAAGATATAAGAAGGAGCCGAAAACGTACGTGAAAGGCTCTTCACAATACTCCGAAAACATGGCTGTGAGTATATTGACGACAATCTGAAGCTTTGTGTCGTCCGTGGCTGTAACATCCATAAAGACGTTCCGAGTATTGAGCGAGATTTTACTGTGTTCAGAATTAATGATGGGAGGGAAGGAGAGAACGCGATCTTGTTGGTCATATATGATCGGATAGACAGGTGCATCACGGATGATGGGGAGATATTTTGCAATATGCTTGTCACTCTGTAAAGTATAACCATTAAACCGACTGAAATCATGCTGTCCCTGTGTCACGGAAGTACCTCGTAAACCGTCATCAGCTCTTTGGCAGTGTACGCCTCTTTCTTCGTGAGTGGAACAAACTTGATGGCGTCTGGATCTCTGGCCTCGTATCTGAACGGGGGTTCGATCGAGTCGAGGTCGTGTGTACCGATAGAGACCAACCAGCGCCGCCGTCCAATATTTTGATGGAGCTTGTCTTGAAGGTCGATGAAAGATGCATAGGAACGAGGAGTGAACTTCAAATTACGGAGGATAGCACAGGCAAACAGCGGACGGACGCGTTGGGTCTGATGGTTAGTTCGATCGAGTTGAAAACCCAGCTTAATGTCGATCACGGGTAGCCAGCTAGAAGACGTACCTCGGGATGGACATGGACAGTGAGAAGGTTGTCTTCTCCACCTGGAGGGTAGACGAGCCTGCATTGTGGGGATTCTGCTTTACCCAGAAAGACTTTGAGCACACGGGATATGCCTTCTATACAAAGGAGATCATATCTTGGAGGATAGCTGATCAAGTTGGGACGTCATGGGGAATGACACGACAGACCTGTTGGCAGGCACCTCAATCTTAAGTTGCTGGATGGATATGGTGAGGAACAAACGATATGTCAGTCCGGTGTTCACGCACCGGTCTTTCAGCAGGAAGGCCTTTCTTGATTGCCTCTTCTACATCCTCAGTCGTCTGCGATCGCACGTCATGAGCTTGAAGAGATCACCGACTGTAAGGCGAAAGCACGTACATCCTCATCTAGTTCGAGACCATACTCGAAGCATAATCTATCAAACTCCTCCGTGGCTAGAAGGACGGATGATCAGTGGTTGATGGAAATACGCTAAACGATGACCACGCACTATATTCCCTCCCGAGTCTTTCGAAAAGATCAGCCTTGTCCACGGCAACGGTGGGCATCTTTATGAGTTGGACGCTATCAGTAGCCAAACTTGACTTGGAAGTCGATCTCGAGTCAGAGTAGCACGTGTCCCCCGGATACCCTTGCTCAACGTCACACCGCGAGCACGCCGACGAGCAGAATGCACCTTTCCCCGTTTATCACGCTGCTCCTCGTCTCCATCGCGAATGCACAGAACGAGCCCGAACCAATTCGCGTCCAACATCGCGTCGTTCACCCAAACCTTCCCATAACACCTTGGTCTGAACTCGGGACCGTCGCTCTTCCATCCATCTCTCCCTTTGGATCTCCCGCAACGCTCATCCCCTCCGACACTCTCCTCGATGACCTCGTCCAGTTTACGGCGTCAGTGGACCCCACAGTCGAAGGGGCAATGTACCAGGTTGCACTCGAACGCCCCGGTGTTACAGACGGCGTATGGCCAACCTCTCTTGTGAACGCAGTAAGTCGTGCCGACACCATTTAAGCTCTCACTAGCTCATGCACAGTTCGACTAGTGTCACCTACCTGGAGCAACCTCTGCGCATCTCACCATCCATTTCTCTCCTTCCGGTCTTCCATTTGCCGTCGATTACTTCGTCTCTCCAGTTCCTCATGACGGCTCGTGCCCCCCTCCTGACACGCGCAAGTCGTATCCTGCACTTAATACAACCATTTCACTCATGTCGCCACGTCAACCACCTCAGCACGTCTTTTTTTCTTGCTGTATATCGACTCATTTCTGATGTGCTGCTAGACTTGAATTGCGCACGCCACCTCCACTCACAGCAGACGGTGAACCGATAGCACCGGCACCTGAGAAGAGCTTCTTGCAAAAGTACTGGATATACTTGGTCGTAGTCCTTGGTGTCCTTTGTAAGTCCCCTCCCAAAATCAGTCTTTTACGTTGAAGGTGATCGTGCTCCGGTAGTAATTTCAGGGCCAGTAGAAGAACCTGCAGGGAACGGTGGCGGTCAGGGTGGGAGATAATATGGACAGGGGACTTTGGAGTTGAATCTCAAGGTGCTAAATGGCTCCCACCGCGACCTCAGTAGTTCCCGCCAACTCCTTGGCATGTCGGCTAAATATCGGTGTAACATGCTCAGCTGATTTACCCAACGCTGTGCCACCGTCATTTTTTGGGTTGTGTCGCCCAACCCACGAGTATCGGGCTTCACGCTACAGCTCAGACCCGTCTCTCCTTTGCCGTCGTCAGCCTTTGCATATCAAGCGATGCCAATCTTTATCCGTCCTGTGACCAAGGAGGACGAGGCGGCGCTCTCCAAGATTTGTTTAGAGACATCCGAGGCTGGCAAATCAGGGAGGGACGTTCACAATTACCCGTCGCTCCCGGGTGAAGTTTACGCCCTCCCTTATGTCAATGTCCCTGGTTGTGTATGGGGCTTCGTTCTCGTCGAGAAGCCAACCGAGACCTCCCCTCCTTCAGACGAGTTTGTCGTGGGGTACACCCTGGGTGCGCTAGATTCGCGGGCATTTGAGGCAGCCGCCGCGCAAACCTGGTGGCCGCCTCTCAAAGCAAAATACGCCGAGGTGTCCCTTGTTACACCCCAACCAACAGAGACTGACCAGAGATACATCAAGTCCATCATGAATTTCCCTCCTGCGTCAGACGCCGAGATCGCGTTCTCTCCAGCACATTTGCACATTGACATCTTGGAGTCACATCAAAGGAGAGGTTGGGGAAAGAAGTTGATCGGGATGGCTATCAAACATTTGAAGGAGAAAGGGTTAAAAGCTGTTTGGCTTGGAGTTGATCCTCGAAACAAGGCAGCCGCTTTGTTTTATGAAAGGCTGGGGTTCCATACGTTCGATGGCGCGCCAGAGGCCGTGTTGGGATCACAGTTGAGGAGTGGGAGAGTAAATGGGAGAACGGCTTGCAGTGATGATCACTCTGGAAATATTAGATATCAGTTCAGGTTCAAGCGCTCATGCGGGCGCTCTTCAACTTCAAACTTCCACGACACCGAGACAGCGCTTATGGCGTTCCAGAGAGAATGACGGCGGTCCCGCCTTTCTCCTGTGCTCTACTATAGATATGCGCCGACGGCTTACTTAGTTCGTCGACGTCGGTCCAAAAACAGAGATCACCCCTCGGTATCGTTTCGATCAGTTCTGGCTGGTGTTTTGGTCGAGTTCGAAATGGCGGTATGCTTATCTGCCCATCCCGAGTCGCTTGAAGTCACAACTGGACTTACTTCTGCGAAGTTTACTTGAGCATCCAGGTGATCTCTTACGCTCGTTCAATACTCGAGGATGCCCAGAAATCCTTCCAACTCTCAGAACGGCCAGGCTGGTCCTGGACAGATCTCTTCGCCACCCTCCAATAACCGCGCCCCGAGACGGCATGGGGTCGAACGGGATGACCCTACCAGCAGGGAGCGATATCGTGACGTGGCGTATCCCAGCCCCTTTCACGTTCCTGTGCCGCCTTTGCCTCCCCCTGCGCACAGAAACATCCCTCGTCCCGACAACCATCCTCTCGAATCCCGACCTGCTGTCATTGATGGCACAAATCAGGAAGCCTTTCGTCCCCAGGCAACCCCTGTCCAGAACGCTCAACATCCATCTTACAGTTCTAGTTCAACACTGAACAGCGGCTGCTCAGATGGAGACGTTGGAGCATTCGCCAAAAAAATCGGGACGAAGAATGAAGATGAACGCCTCGACGAAAAGTACGCGCTTGCTTCGCATCAGCATCCTTATGACATTCCTCCTCCGCAACCCGCGTACGACGCCAAGTCAGGCCCCCGCCCGAAGCAACCGAACAAAGTCAGCTTCACAGCACAGACAAAGTATAGAGACGAGAACCGCTTTGACGCGGAGGCGCAGGCCCCAACCAGACGGGATCACGAGGGGGGCTTGGAGGATGTCGACTTCGACGGCGAACCAAAGTACTGCGAAATGAACGACAGAGATGGCAGGGGCAAAGGGATCATTGCAAATTTGATGGAATTGTATGGGGTCACCCCGGGAATGAACGGACTGCCTTATTCTCGTTCTCGAGCTTATGAGGCGGACGAGAAGTCGGTCGGGCGTCCACCTTTCCGGCGGTCTAACTCAAATGCTTCGGATTCGGACACTTATTCTGAAGTCCTCGACCCCGACGATCCTCGTGTAACGAACATCACGAAACGTTGCCTCGATGACTACGAGGATGAAAGGCGGAATGCTCTCAGACTGATGGATTATCGTCAACGCAGGAAGGAGCAGCAGAAGATTCGTATCGAGTTCAATGTGTCTTGTAAGTTCCACTGGTTATAGCCACTCGTGGTTTGATGACAACGACGCTGCAGCTATCTTGAAACGTCACCAATTTCTACTCAGGCTCGCTCGTGCTCTGATGACATACGGTGCACCATCGCATCGTATAGAATCGCAGCTTGTAGCTGCAGCCCGTATTCTTGAGATCAACGCCGAGTTCATTCATTTGCCCAGCGTCATCATCTGTTGCTTCGGGGATAACGATACTATGACGTCCGAAACGCACTTCGTCAAGGGCGCAGGTGGTCTTGCTCTCGGAAATCTCCACAAAGTTCACCTCGTTTACCGAGCCGTTCTGCATGACGAAATCAGCGCCAGAAAGGCGACACAACAACTGGAAGAGTTACTTTCTGCAGAGCCATTGTACTCAGCCTGGTTCCGATGCATCTTGAGTTTTTGCTTGTCGGCGCTCATCTGTCCATTGGCGTTCGGTGGCTCCTTCTTGGATATGTGGGTTGCTGGCAGTGGTGCTTTCGTCCTGTGCTACCTCCAGCTCAACGTCGCAACGAAGTCGACCATGTACAACAACGTGTTTGAGTGTGTTACTCCTTATTCTCTCCCCGGACCCGTGCTAAAAAGTTGTGCTAGAATCACCACCGCCATGTTTATGTCCTTCACAGCTCGCGGGTTGAGCAGTATTCGTAGTCAAATATTTTGTTATGAGGCTATTTCGTCCTCTGGCATCATCGGTATCCTTCCGGGGTTCCTCATCCGTAAGTGAATGCGTCAATAGATACCATGCCCGATTAACCTCAAAAACAGTGACTAGCTCCCTCGAACTGGCATCCAAGAACATCGTGTGCGGCAGTGTCAAGATGGTTTACGCTCTCATCTATACCCTCTTCCTGGGTTTTGGTCTGCAAATTGGTTCGGACCTGTACCTTCTCTTCGACCCTACGGCCAGACACCATCTTGCAACACTGGCAGCCAAGCTGTCTACCACCGTTACCCTGATTGGCACATTTGCATCCGACAACTCGACGGATAGTACGCCACCAGCAATTGGTACATTTAGCTTCACTAATGCCACGAACGTTTACATGGCGGACATTGTCAATGGATGTTACCGTCCATCTTCATTTGGCTGGTTTATTCAACCCTTTCCCTGGTGGACTCAATTCGTAATCGTTCCCATCTTCTCCGTGCTGTCGTCCCTCGCGAACTTACAGCCCTGGAAGACCAAGGAGCTTCTTGTCATGGTCATCATTTCCTGTGCTTCGTACGCGACCAACAAGGTCGCGAACCATTACATCTTCGATCGATCAGATATCGTTTCTGCTATAGGAGCGTTTACCGTGGGCTTACTTGGGAATATCTATTCGAGGAAGATGGGTGGCACGGCATTCACATCTATGGTCACGGGTGTCCTGTTCTTGGTCCCAGTGCGTATTTCGTCCCTCAAGATTGTTTCCGGATTGTTCCTTGACTCGGCGTTCTCCATACTTAGTCCGGCCTTTCCCAAGCGGGAGGTATCACAGCGAATGGGTCGGCGGTCGACGTTGGAACTGCGATGATTGCAGTCACAATCGGCATCACCGTTGGTTTGTTCATGAGTCAAGCCATCGTGTACATGTTCGGTTCCCGCAAGAACGCTGCAGTGTTCTCTTTCTGATCTGGTATCGGAAGCTCGGGATCGACGCCGGCGTCATAGATAGACAACTGGGCCAGGTGCCCATTGATCGATATTATAAACCGCTGGTCGGTTTGTTTGATTAATTAGTGACTAGTATAATCACATAGATCATCATGCTTGCTCTTATCCCAGAGTGACTGCGGACTAGACAACGAAGTTTTACATCTATTAGTTACCTCTACACTCGTCGCGACAATTTGGTATCTAGAACATGACAGCTGGTGCATTTTCCACATTCTCGATAGGTGTCTTGTGCCCAACAAGAGTTCTAATGTTGTTGATTCCATACCTTCAAGTAGGTTGGTTTGAGATGGCGTCAACTAATTCGACAGGCACTCACCGAATCATCGTTGGTCTTTCGAGGCCGATACCCCAACCGTGCACACGGACATCCTTTGGGAAGCCCATGGGTTCGAGCATCTCGGGGCGGAACATGCCACTGTTCCCGATTTCAACCCACTTTTGGAGCAAGGGATGGAAAGCAAAGATCTCAAGAGATGGCTACACCACATCAACACAGTCGTCAAAGCCTGGTTTCTCCAACGAGTTCATGGATACGAACCTCTGTGTATGGGTTGTACGCTGGTTTGAAACGGAGATCAGTCATACCCATTTTTTTGAAAAAGACTCGCATAAATCCTAGGGTTTAATGATCTCAAACGAACACACAAGTATAGACACCATTGCAACTTACCGATGAGGTCAGCGAGCGTCAGGTTTCTATCGGCAACGACACCCTCTACCTGATGAAATTCGGCCAAATGTGTGGCATCCATAGTCTCGTTTCGGAACACTCTGTCGATGCTGAACAGCTTTGCTGGCCGGAAGCCGTCTTCTCCCACCTGCAGCGAAACATTGGACTTCAGCTCTCTACCCTCGTCGCCTATTTCTTCGCCTCTGCATTTAGCAGCTAGTTTGTAGAGCATGGATGCTGATGATGCAGTGGTGTGAGTCCGGAGGAGTAGCTTGTGGGATTCTTCGTGGGACCAGGGTGTCCGATAGCCGATCGACCCATACCCCCCTCGTTCATGCACCTCAGCAACACGCTTGTAGTAAGCCTCAGGGGGTGGCAATGACGTCGATGGATCTATCACAATGATGAGACAAAAGCTATCAAGAGAGTGACAAATGCATACCGGAGAGGTAGAATGTATCTTGTAGTTCTCTTGCGGGATGAAGCTGGGGTACGAAGAGAGCATCAAAGCACCAGAAACCTGACTCAACGAAAGAGTTGGTTGGCATTTCTTCGAAGCTGGAACGGTTGTCAGGCAATCTAGCGGTAAGGCGAACGCGAACATATGTACCCCATCTCTAAGAATATACCACGGATCTCTTCGCGAACTTTGAGGAGTGGGTGAAGTGCACCACCTGACGTCGGGATACCGTCGGCTTCGAAGTTGTATTTCTTGAAGGAGGCCGTTTTCCATGCACCACTGTAGTCAATCAGTCCTCTCTCTTCTGAAACAAAAAGAAAGCATACGAAGTGAGCATTTCAACGGTAAGATCGGTTTCTGGTTTCGCGATGGACGTGCTGAAGTTTGGACCTTTGTGCACCGTGAACCACTGCGATTTCCTGAACGAACGGGGAGGTATGTTGCGTATCCTCACGTAGAAAAGCGAGGTTACCTTTGGACGATAAGTTTACGCTTTCGTAGCTCAGCCAGAGCCTTCTCTCCGGCTTGGAGAGTTCCAGTGGATTCTACCTCACGTAGCTCAAGCTGAGTCGAATCTATTATTTGTGCAACCTCACGAATTCAAATGGGTAAATTAGCCGGATTGATATTCTCAATACTATGCGACTCACTGCCTTGACGAATCCACTTCCCTCCTTCGCTATCCAGTTATTCTTGAAAGCACGCCCTTGACCAACCTTGGCTGCCTCATCACCCACTTTTTTCTTTAACTCCTGGGCTCCCACTGGGTTACCCTCACCCTTAGCCGGCAGAGCAGCCCATACTCTAGCTTCATGCGATCCCTCTAGGACTATCTGTGCACCCTCAGGTGTGAGGGCATGAGAGGACGTCTCGTGGGTATCGTAAGAAATCATCTGCCTGATATGTAAGCAAATCTGAGGGCAGTCGTATCGCGAGCAAACTTCGACATGCCTCGCGACTGAGGAGAGAGTTCAGAGCACCGAGAATCGTGATCTGGGTCTCATGGCTGGTAGCTGGGTCTCGTTGTCCGGGTATAACAAGCGCCCTCGTATCTTGGATCGTGCCGGATCCGTCTAGTGAATCTAGGATTAGTTTTTGGAGTGCTTCTGCCATGACTTTGTGTTTTCTGTCCAAGTCGAAGTTAATGATATCGAGTCAATCTCATCAAGGTCACGTGACATGTCTCCTCTGGTAATCATGACTGACATGAGTTCCTTCGCGTCGCCAGTTGCGTTCCGCCATGCTTTCTTCAATTCGGAATACATTGGGCTCAACTACCTCACCATATTCTCGTATTACGCGAGTCGGGCAACTCGACGCTGAACTACTCGATCAAGAACTGGTACACTTGTTGTACGAGCCACTGCAAAAGGCCCTGAATCTCGTCAACGTATGTCTATGTCCTCATTAATACCTATTCTTGACGGTCAGGAAGACCGCACTAAGAGCCCGATTTGATTCAGAATTGACACTCGTCATTCAACTAACGCTCTACAAGTTTTCGCTGTGGAACCTCGGAACCAGCTATGGTGCTCGATTACAGGGTTTGAAGTACGGCACTCCGAACAAACCCAGTAACCCAGTCTCTCGCACCCGTACGTCTTCATTGCTTAGGGATCGAGTTCATTAACGTCCCGAACTTCAGCTGGCGGACTGCCTCGGCGAACCCTTATTATCCATGGCGTACTTACCATCATTGTGCCCTATCTCTACAATCGTTTGCGTGCGCACGCATTGTCACGGGCTTGGCCGGATACGCCTTCAAGTGACACACGGCGCATGGCCTGGCAAATGCTCACACGACTGGAATCGACGCATTCACTTTTCGGCTTATTGAATTTCGTCGCTTTCTTATTGAACGGTCGGCAAGTCGCGGTTTGTCTAAGCTGAAGTTGGGGGTTTGACACGTTGCGTCAGGTATCGCAGCCTATCTGATCGGCTCCTTGGAATGTCTCTTGTGCCTGCTTCAAGTCAAGTCAAGCGCGAAGTCAGCTATGAGTTTATGAATCGCCAGATGGTCTGGCATGCCTTTACTGTACGTCTCCCTTTTTATTAACTATCTACTCTCATGCTTCGTTCAGGAATTCCTTCTGTTCTTGTTGCCCCTCATAAACACGAGATCGATTCAGCGTCGAGTCACCCGATTGATATCGCAACTAAGTTTGCCAGCGATGCTCTCGAACACTTCCAAGGGCGCTCCACAGAGTTACCTGCGGAAGCACGGCAAATACGAAGCACTCCCTGCCGATCAATGTGCAATTTGTGCTGAAAATGCGACCTTCACTCTCAATCTGGGGTACGCTGCGGATACACTCTCGGCTGCGTCTGCCACGGAAGGGGCATCAGAAACGACTAGAGACGACGAGGTTCCACCTTTCCCCATCTATATCCCGTATGTCGCCTCCTGCGGACATGCGTACTGCTACCATTGCATCGCTGAGCGTATGATGCGCACCGCTGACGAAGGACTGGAATGCGGCTGGGAGTGTTTGCGATGTGCGGAGAGCGTCAAAAGTGCGGACAGGTTGGAAGTGGAGGAGTCGATACCAGCGCATTCAGATACGATGAGTGACTATGAATTTAGTAGTGATCTAGATGTGACCGACAGGTCTGGTAGTGCGGGTAGTTACTTGGGTTCACTCTCGGAAGAATAGAAATGTGTAGACGATCCTTTCAAGATGCTTGGTATCGATACATTGTCGATGAATTGAGCTACATGCTGGAACTACAGTCAGCTGGACCCGCCAGACCTGAGCATATCCACAAGATTCCTTGTGCCGGAGGGCCTGATCAGAGCATAATGGTATTCTTGCAATCGTCGTCCAGCCGTGACGCTGTCAGTTACCCATTCTGGTTTGACTACGTAAACCGGATTTCTTGATTTCGTTGTCAAGACTCTGTGAGTTTTGGAGCCATTGAGCTGTTGTGATGTCATAATATGTGTTGCACCACTCGGTGCCAATCTAAAACAAGGGGCATCAATGCATCAATAAGGACCGAGACAATTCCGTAACCAAGCCACAAGTTGGAGAACGTACAGTGTGGTCCCGCCTGCTTGTGCGATAATTCTTCTCATTTCGATGTCGGTTGTACCGCTGAGGTAACCGTCAATGTATACGCGAACATTGCTCAAGATACCCTTGGGAGAATGATCTCTTCGTTGAAGGGAGAGCTTCCTTGAACGGTGTTCGAAATAAGCTTTCGAGGAGACTCCGTGTGGGGTTCTGCCTTCTCCTCGCTGGTGGCCAGTGGTGGCAGAAACGACGGTGTCTAAACGCAATGAGGCAGCTGTCTGTACAGGATCACGGGGACTTGCCTGAACGCTCGTAGATGTTGGAATGCGTGATGGGATTTGAGTTGTCCGAGAGGGTGCTTAGAAGATGCTTTGTGATCGTAGAAGAGGATGGTTTATTTCCGCCCACAGAAAGAGGTGCCAAGTGTCTGTGGCAGGTGTGAGTTGGTAGAGATGAGCATGAGCTGGGGTGAGAACCAGTACTTTGACCAGCGTTGTCTGTCCTCGTCTAGTTTTGTGCGCGGAGGGTAGGGTGCGGTCTTCTTGTCTGCTGTGATTGGCTTTCGGACGCACAAGTACCTGTCCATGGCTAGGGACTCCGAGAGGAGTGACGCGAAGCATATTCAGGGGGTTGCACTTCACGTGACCGTTCATCCCACATGATTCGCCGGGTTCCGGGCCCGGCGGCGGGCTGCCCTCCGAGCCCAGATACATACTTGGTATGTGATCCATGCTCAAGCTGCCTGTTTTCCGCCCTTTATCTCCTCTCGCCCTCCTCTTGAGGAGAATGTCGGGAACGTCGTATCAGGATGCTGTTAACTCCCTCAACACTCTCCAGAGCAATGCCGCTACCCTTGCGGCCATAAGAGCTACTGGCATCCTTCTAAACGAGAACGCGATCACAGAGATGAACGAGTTCGTCACTAGGCTAGGGCTCACAGTATGCTTTACTTCCGATCGCATCTCTCTCTCTCATGCCTTCCATTCCAGCCCGACGACCTCAATAACCTGAATGTCATTCACATCACCGGTACCAAGGGCAAAGGTTCGACCAGCGCTTTCGTAGACTCAACCCTCCGACATGCAAGACCCGGGATGAAAGTTGGTATGTTTACCGCATTCTACACTACCTCTCTCCTCAGCGGAAGCAGGTCTCTATACTTCTCCACACCTTGTCGCTGTCCGTGAACGAATCAGAGTCAATGGCCGTCCCTTGTCGGAGGAAGAGTTTGCAAAATACTTTTTTCAAGTCTGGAAAAAACTTCAAGATAATCCAGTATGCTTTCTTTCTCTGAGCATTCAGACTTCAAACACCGGACCTCCGTGCAGCCAATAACTCCCGGAATTCCACTCATGCCTCCCTATTTCCGATACCTGACTCTTATGGCATTCCATGCATTCAAGGATCTTAAAGTGGACGCAACCATTCTGGAGGTCGGCATCGGCGGAGGGGGTGACAGCACAAACGTCGTCCCAGAACCAGTCGTGACTGGAATTACTGCTCTTGGAATGGACCACGTCGCAGTTCTGGGAGGTACCATCGAAGCCATCGCGGGACAGAAAGCCGGAATTTACAAGAAAAACGTCCCGGCTCTCACCGTCGAGCAACACCACCCATCTACCGACTTAGAGGGCCTCCTCAGAGAAACTGCTATGAATGTCAAGGTACATTGCAAACGTTGCCGTTTGAATTGTTTCTAAATACCCACAGGCGTCTGAATTCAGAGTCGTGAAGGAGCTCTCAGCCTTGAAAGATATCAAATTGGGTGCGCCGAAATCATTTCCCCATCCCTTTGTCCCGTTAACCTTTCTATCCAGGTCTTGCGGGTAAACATCAACTGTCGAATGCAAGTCTTGCAGTGGAGCTGGCTCATACATTTATTGCCAAAAAGGATAAGTTGTTATATCACGGTCCGATACCTGAGGACTTCGTTGCTGGTCTGGAGAATACCAAGTGGCCTGGCCGCTGTCAGACAGTATTGGACCCCAACCACTCGTCGACGACTTGGTATCTTGACGGCGCACACACGGACGAAAGCCTCAAATGTTGCATCGAATGGTTTGCTAGTGTTGGCATCTCTGAGCAAGTATCCGTGATTCAATGTTTTGTTCTCAGGAATAACGTGGTTTAAATGCAGTAGACCCACAGCAGATGCGCGCCGCCCACTACGTATCCTGATCTTCAACTGCACTAACGGCCGTTCAGGCGAGATCTTCCTCAGGACTATGTTCAATGAGATCAAGACACAACTTTCAGCCTTTAAGAGCCCTGAGGAAGCTGGTCTTTTCTTCGACCAAGTTATATTCTGCAGTAATGTTACCTACACTGACGGACACTTTAAAGGCGGTAAGTAACCTGGACTGTCTGTCTGTCTGTATCTTTACCTATCTTACATAGATTTGACCTCCGTCGCATTTACTACCGCCGAGCACACTGGACCGACCACCCAAGACCAGCTTAAACAAGCTTGGTCAAACATAGTGAAAGAATTCCCCAGCGAAGCGATCCATTCTCTGCCTTCCGTTGAACATGCCATACGGCTAGTTCGAAAACATTCGGGCACGCGGCCTACGGACGTTCTCGTTACTGGTAGCTTGCATCTAGTCGGAGGTGTCATAGAGGTGGCGGGATTGTCTTCCGTTGCTCTTGGAGATCTGTGACATCCTTCCTCACCGACATGTCTTGCAACACCCCAACATAGATTGTCCATCATCTAGATGTATCAATAATTGGTACCTAACTCGTAGAGTATCCGCCTTCAACAGGCTATATGAAGCGTATACTAGCTGGATTGCACATGGTTGGTGAAGCAAACATACCACTGGCACATCCGTCCGTCGGGTATCGACAATGTCTTCGCGGAGGCAATAGTACATGATACGGAACAAACGTTGTCACGCATTTGTTTCTTGGGCACGACCAGGGGCTGGTGCCCCGCTAGGTAGGAGAACTGGTTGTATAGGTAGCATATACCTCACATCGAGTTCTTCCAAGACATTCTTGAGGTGATGCATGAACTCGTTCCTGCGCGCCCAGCGTCCGCCCCAGTCTTGCCAATTCGAACGATCTACAACGAGCGAAATGAGTACACTGCGTAGTGCATTCACACGACGGTATACTTGCGTTCGATAGCTATAAGGAGATGAATGGCGTTTTGATACTCCAT
>JBBPRK010000022.1:0-81444 GCA_038093075.1 Boletus patriciae
TCTCCCCGTGTTGTATGGATCTAGTCCGTCTCTGCTGGGTACGTACGTGCTGGCATTGGAACGGTAGCTTGGGAGAGGCGAGTTGGTGCGCGATGAGCTACGAGACGCGCCGGGCGGTGGTGCAAGCTCGGAATGAACGGGCGGGATGAGTGCCTTGTCCTTGCGCTTCCAAAAAGACATGCTGGACTTGTGCTGGACAGTGTCGAAGGGAGGGATTGTATTGTGACGAAGAAGGCAAAGCTGTGACTAGTAGTGACTGTGCATATACTACATCACGTGACTAGTCCTAACTACTACGATGGTAGGCCGTATCGCCAAAATCATTTTCCTCTTCCTCGTCACTGTCTTCGTCTTCTTCGTCCATGAAGGCGACTGGCATACCCTTTCCCACCGCCTTTATTTTCTTGACAGACACTCGCTCATGAAACCGAACTTTTGATGACCTGGTACCCCTATCCTGTACTCGCGGCGGCGGTTCAAAAAAGTCTTTGTAAAAAAGTTCTGTTGGTGCTGCTAGCGATGAGCAATAACCACCGGCATCTGTTGTTACTCACCAAGACCATCATCCACGCCTTCGGTTATCGAGTCATCGACCGAGCCAAAAAGATCTACCTCGGACTCCTCTGTAGAATCTTCGTCTGTAATAAAATTTAGTTTTCTTTTGTGTACCTCCTTTGTTTCGACTTCGCTCGTTTCAGCATTGAAAGTTGCAAGATCGAAAAAACCATCATCAAGGTTCAAGTGCCCCTGAGAGTATGACCCCGGTTGGCTCAGCTTTTGGCTGCGAACAACGTCCAACATTGAGGTTGGAGGCCCACGATCTTCATCGTCATCAGAAATCTCTTCCCGAAGGTTGGCGACACCTTCCGCTGTTGAACTACTGTCCTCTTCCTCGCTGCTGAGCTCTTCCCAGAGACCCTCATCATCATCTATATCCATCTCTGCAGCGTCGTCCTCGTCTTCGTCCGTGTCCTCGCCTTCATCCTCACTTCCATTATCACTACTTTCTCTATCCAAACTTGCATTTTCCCCCTCGCCCTCGCCAAGCAGAGCCTGCAGGTTCTCACATACGCGCGCTGCTCTTAGGTCTAATTGTTGCCATATCTGATCGATGTTCATGCCCTCAATGAAGAGGGATGGAAGCGGTGTCTTTCGAACGTCAGTTTTCTTCTGAGGTTTTTGCATCGGGCTCGGACTGCGCTTTCGTCTCGAGGTGCTACGTGCCTGGGACCTCGTCTGTGGTGGAGTTGCTTCTGTGAGCGTAGCCAATAATGTTCCTAGATGAGGTTTCGAAGATTTCTCTGTCTCGAGGGCTGATCAAAGATTCATTAAACTTTCGATAAATGTTCAAAGACGCCTATCTCACCCCAGTCGAAGACGTGTTTTGCTGCACACAGCGCAATGGAGCGAAGCTCGCTGCTAGACCCTGCTAGACATTCTATATGAGAGTCAATGAAGGTGGAGAGACACCCCAGTTCAGGTGGCAGTGGTAGGTCTCGTTCACTCATATGGACGCGAGCATGAAACCGCGGAATTGCGAGCGAAACGTCTAAAAATGTTTGTCTTTATTTGGCGCTACTGACCTTTCATCCACCATGGATTTCATTATGACTATAGACTCTGATGACGAGGAGCGTGCACAGGAGCACAACAGAAAACCCAAAAAGGAAGAAGAAGAGGCTCGCATAGATCCTGACTTTCGCTTTGACCCATCGGAGGACCCATATGTAGAACTACTTCAGTTTAATCATCTGGAGGACGTCGTGAAAAAAATAGCCAAACCGGTAAGCATTCTTTTCAATTGTCTCGAGTTTTCGTTATCGAGTTACCCATAGGATCCAGTGTCCATAGACGAGATCATTCACAGGCGGAAGCTGAAGCGAGTCTGCGCGAAGCGCAAACGAAGTGATGAAGACGATGTCCAAGAAGACAGTGACACAGGAAGCGATGATTATGTTTCAAGTGAAACGAGTATTCTCCAGCAAGCACACGAGTCCCATGATGAAGAAGACGAAGACCCACTAGCGACATCCGACGAGCACTCTGGGTCGGAGGAACAAGTCGGCGCCGCGGAGGACATTGAATCTTCGGATGGTTCGGAAGTTGAGACGCGGGCAGAGAAAGCTCGCAAAGCAGCCTTCTTTTCCTCTGAAGTTCATCAGAGCGCCCATGCCTCCTTTCTAACCATGAATTTATCACGTCCCATTCAAAAGGCACTCAATACCCTTGGATTCGTCTCTCCTACCCCAATTCAGGCTGCAACAATTCCTGCTGCTCTTCTAGGCAAAGATATCGTTGGGAGTGCTGTGACAGGTTCGGGAAAGACGGCAGCATTCACCGTTCCTTTGCTCGAACGTCTCCTGTATCGAGAGAAAGGAAAACATGCAGCTGCGACGCGGTGCCTCATCCTTGTGCCTACGAGAGAACTCGCAGTGCAATGCTTCGAAGTTTGCTCTAAACTGGCCTCTTATACCGACATTAGGTGTTGTCTGGTAGCCGGTCAGCGAATTTTGTTTTTGCGATTGGGCCACGCTCATTGAGATGGATTAGGTGGCCTATCCCTAAAATCCCAGGAAGCAGCATTACGAACCTTCCCAGATGTTGTAATCGCAACACCTGGCAGGCTTATTGATCATCTTCGCAATTCACCTTCATTCACACTTGATGCACTTGATGTCCTTGTGCTCGATGAAGCCGACCGTATACTTTCGGAAGGTTTTGCTGATGAGCTGGGTGAAATTATCAAAGCTTGCCCTGTCTCGCGGCAGACAATGCTTTTCTCCGCTACTATGACAGACTCAGTCGACGAGTTGGTCAAGATGTCGTTGAACAAACCTGTCCGTCTATTCGTCGATCCAAAGCATAGCACTGCCAAAGGGCTCGTTCAGGAGTTTGTGCGAGTTCGTGCCGAGAAGGAAGCAGATCGAACTGCCCTGCTCGTGACTCTCTGTAAAAGATCATTCAAACAGGGTGTCATTGTTTTCTTCCGCAGTAAGAAGCTTGCCCACCAAATCCGTGTCGTCTTTGGTCTTCTCGGCATGAAAGCTGAGGAACTACATGGGGACCTTCCACAAGAACAGGCAAGTCATTTGTGTTCCTTCCACAGCGTTGACAAACATACGTTTAGCGCCTCGAAGCGCTCCGCCTATTTCGTGATGGACAGGTTAACTTCCTCATGGCAACAGACCTGGCTTCTCGTGGACTCGATATCAAGGGCATTGAGACTGTGATTAATTATGACATGCCCAATCAGTTAGCGCAGTATCTTCACCGCGTGGGTCGGACAGCTAGAGCAGGGAAGTCTGGTCGGTGCGTAGGGACTTTTTTCATTTGCAATATTTCTCTGAAATGATTAGTTCACTAACCTTGGTTGGGGAGGGTGATCGCAAAATGCTCAAGGCTGTTGTTAAGCATAGTGATGGGGAGGACAATATCAGACATCGAATCATTCCGACGGACGTAGTTACTCGCTGGGTTAAGAAAGTGGAAACCTTGAAGTCAGAAACAGCCTCGATCCTCCAAGAAGAGAGAGAAGAAAAGCAAGTATGTCCACCTCACGATGTTCTCGTCGGCTTCTCACTTTAACGCTTAGATGCGACGGGCAGAGATGGAACTGAGAAAGAGTCAGAACATGATTGACCACGAAGCTGAAATTTTCTCAAGACCCGCAAGGACTTGGTTCCAGTCCGAACATGAGAAATCGAAGGCGGCAGGTTCGACAAGTGGTTTTATTCAGTGTCGCACTAATCGTGATACGATTTTCCATGTATAGCTGTGAGCAAGCAACATCATGAACACGGTGCTGCAACCTCTGCACCGTCGAAGAAGAAAGCTACAGAGGATATTTCCAACGTTCGTACTATAGAAGCTCGGATCGTAGTATTTCTATTGACGGTGTGGTGCTTTTAGCCGAAGAGAGACAAATACGCGGGATTGTCTCGCAAGGCGAAGCGACGTAAAATGGTCATGGAAGTGGATAAAGAAATTGGAGACAATGCGAACCTCAATGCTGCTATCCGCTCAGCGAAGAAGGCGGCCAAACCAGGGAAGATTGGAATGGCTCTGAGCAAAGGACCCACCCAACTGAAGCACGGCGCAAAATCAAAGACAGGATCACGCACGGTGAGCACATTTGAACAGGACCTATCCACAAGGAGGGCACGCAGCGAAGGCATCAGAGCGAAAAAGGGTGATGCAGTTGGCGGCATGGGAAAACGGAAGAACGGCAAGCGATAATTCAGTCGGTTGTGACTCAAAACATGCGAACGAGCCGTTGGAGCATTACCGATTTTGAGAGCGGGAGTAGGATATTACTTACCATTGACTTTGCGGAGAACGTCGCTTGAAGTGGTTGTGGGAAGCACCATTTCGCGTGGCGCGAAGCTCTGTTCTACACCGCGAACTTGAAGGATGATCTAATTAACTTCGAATGACCTCACGTCTCAAAAGTTTTCGCCAGAGTTCAAAACAAATCTGCTGGATCGTGCTCTTTGCGGTTTTCAATGGAAAGCAACGCATTCGCGTCGCTCGCTACCCTCCGGTTGCCTGCGCCCTGCCGACTACTCTCCTCAGCATGCTGTCCAGACAAAGATCTGATCGTCTTAATATCGCGACTTGGCGGTCACGATAAGTTGAGCCTTTGGAAGCTACAAGGTTCAAAGAAATGGGAGGTAGATGTTGGGGAAGATGGTGATGCTTTAGCCACGGTTGCTGCTTTAGTTTGGAGCCCCAGCGGTGAGCTTTCATCCTTCTCGCATTCGCTCTAGCTCATGATCATACCCCTTGCAGGTCAGACAATAGCAGTAGTTCGCGACTCCGCACACATAATTCTTCATTCCGTTCAAGATGGGCGCGTCGAACGTTACCTGTCCATACCTTTCCATCAGAGTGCTCCTCAGGCAGCTCGAACCATTACTGGTGCTTGGTGGTTCGCTGGTCACCACTCTCCCGCAATTGGTGTCATCCCCGACATATTCAAGCGGAATGGGGTAAAAGTAAGTTGTCCCTGAAATTTTTACCAAAGGCCTCAGTTGTTGTCTAGACTGGTTCGGCGTTGTCTATTCTTAAAATACTGCCTTTACTCGATCATCTCAAGGAAAACGGTGAAAATATGACGTGGGTCAATCTGACCAATCCCATCATATTATTGACCTCTTGTCCAGTGCAACCGATTTATTCGCCTTTCAGGGGACACAGACACGGGCTGCCTCACAGCGGTCGATCCCAGCGGTGATCAAGGAGTGGCCAGCTTTGGTCCCATCCTCGGAAGATGCATCTATTGCTTCCTCCAGTCAAAGTCATGGCGCTCATGACAAAATGGAAGAGTCGAATTCTTCTACACAGGCACGAGAAGACGAAGACAGCTTACTCACTCTGATTGACGAACAGGGCATTCTTCATTGTTTCTTAGATGGAAGCTATTTCCTTGGATCTGTGGCTCTACCTGATGGATTGCCATCGGCTACTGCGTTCAAACACCCCCGTAAACCGCTGATTTTCCTCCACCCACAGTCTCTTGATTCTGAGTTGCTATTAACGGGAATGCAACCTCTCGTTGTCGACATACCACTTCTTGTAACACCCAGAGTGCGCGATTTCGCGCGACTCTCATCTGCCGCTCGTGAATTGACATGGTATATAATGCGCGTCGTCAACGAGGTCCGAGAAATTTGGTTTGGATCGGAATCGTTCACAGGGGCTAGGGATATCGGGATTAAGTGGGTGCAAGCTCTAGAGAGAAGACTCAGGGAGCAATATGGTCGTAAGTTTTCTCTTCTGAGTCGTTATTTCGGTGACATACCCACGTCTGCACAGATCAGAACCCCAATGTCATCCTAGACCTCACCGCCTTGCTTGTGACAGGGTCTGGGTCAGAGGGACTGGCGGATTTCATTACAAGCAGTGAACTAAACAGTGAACGAGTAGGTTTCTCTCGATCATTACTTCATAATTTCACGCTCCTTTCAGAATCTTCAAAAATGGGATTCCTCAGTCACCGAATCACTAACAAGAATGCGTGATCATGCAACTACACGCGTCATCCCTGCCTTTCAGAGACTACACATTATCCTGGATGAAATTCTTGGGTGGTCATCCATGTGAGCGGCCTCGAGTTCATGGTGACGTGGTGGATTTCAATTCCAGATAAGGCCACAGTTTATATTGTTTGGCCTCAGCGCGGATTATGTGGATTCTTGCTTGAAGATGATTGAACGTGGCATATTCATTTCCTCATGGCTGGCTGCTGAAGCGAGGAGAGAACTTGGGGCGTTCAAGCAGTTCCTGTCTTTCATTCGACATGGTCTGTACATATTCCCTCGTTTTCCGGTCGACCTCCTGTCTGAATTCTGTTCAGAGACCGTTGCCGCAAATCCGAGCGCGGAGTCACCACCCACTAATCCAGATCACGACATCCTCGAAGCCAACGGCTACTTAATATCCGGGCTCATGACGAGTAAGATTGACGGATGGTTTACGGGATCACTTCCCCAATTCAATCCTGGAGATCTTTCGTACTTTCGACCTCCCCAAAACTCCGGTGAGGCGCTTGAAGAGGTGTTGCAATTGGCTCGTGCCGCGTTGCAAGACCCATCACAAACATCGTGGCAGCCAGTAGGTTTTCTTTTGAAGTGGATATTCACGTCCTTTACATGAGGTGGATTGATTGTTTCAGAAAGTCCCGTCTAATGATTTTTCCCATCTGGACAAGAATCTGGACGTACTCGTACAGGAAATAGCTTCCCGGTGTCAACGGGTCTTTGCAGAAGCTTCTCAAGCCGCTGCTCGATCGGCTACTGTGTTGGTAGATGGTGGAGCCACCCCGCCGCAGGCGAGCTCGGTTCCCACAGCAGGTACATGTCATTTTGTCCGTCAGAGAGTGGTTAGCAATCAAAACGAGGTAAACAGCATGCTCTTCGCGGTGGGGTGATATTGACCTAAATTCGATCATCATAGCCAGATCACCACCTGCAGTATCTTGCCGTCCATGTGACTTCAGAAGGACGAGCGTTTTGTGAGTGACTTGGCGTCATCGCCATTTGTGAACTGAATATATACAAAAAAGTGTGTGTGAGCCGAATGCCGTACAATCAATACTTGGCAGGAGTCCACGATGACATTCGAGTCTCACTTTTGGAGTGCTCCGTGGGCGAGCTTGGTGAAGAAGGAAGTGCTGAGGTAGATGTATTGAATGCAGAGTTCTTTGACGACGAGACTCTCATCCTTGTCTACCAAGCCAAGGAGACTCAGGGTAAGGAAAGCATGTTCCGCCTGTATCCAACTGCATGTATTAACGAGAATTATGATCAAGGTCCGGTGTTCGTCGCTACGGTAAACTACACCACACTAGGGTACAACATACTCCAATCAGAAAGATACGTAAGCGGTCCCGGCCGAATAGATATGATGGCAAGCGTGCTGCAGAGACGGAAGGAGGGGCATGTAAGTCTCGTGTTCTGGCCATGTTGTTGTCGAGACCTTGCGGGCGGTGTTTTTACTGACGGCATGGCTCAGGTTCCGTGCGGACCGATTCCGATCACAAAATGCCGCCGATTGAGTGGGTGCAAAAACGGATCAGTGTCACTGGCGGTGAACGGGAGAGCTGGACGCAGAGTTGTTTGTGTGTTGGACGGGGATGGGACGACGATGGAGGTGCTCGATATGGAAGGGGAGGAGCTGGAGGGAGAGGAGGAAGCCGAGATGGAGGTGGTCGGGGCATGACCATCACGGAAGTGGGTATGTGATTCCGGACCGTGCCAGCGTCGCGGCCTCGTTGTCTGTTTTCTTGTTGGATGATGATTTACGGGTGTGTCCAAGATGAGAACGAGTGTCGAAGGCGAGGGGGAGGAGCTGATGTGCCTTTTTAGGGTCATTGGCGAGTTTCCGGACATTGCGGTGTGAACAGAAGGTGGCAACTTGAAGCAGCCGCTGTGACAGGGTTGGAGATGAGGCTTGGTGATCGCAATCAGCGGACGAGATTCATCGGGGGGTTCCTGGATGCTGTGGGCAGGAGCTGGCTGTCCGGCCGGGAATGAATGCAGATCCGTGTGCTGGGAAATATCTGGATCACACAGATCACAGACATGCGGGGGGTGTGGGTGCACCTCTCCGTCTGACGCTGGGGCTCACGGCAGGATGCTTGAACGAGCCTGACTTTGAGGAGCTGCCACGCTGGACCGTCGACTGGATTGTAAATACGCTCGCTTAACTCGATCACACCGCGGCCCTCTCCTCGTGCCCTTGATTCGAATTCTTTTTTTTCCGTGCCATTTTAAACCTCCTCCGTCGCTCCAGCTCATCGCTCAATCCCTCCTTTCCATCCCTTCTAGTCCTTCCCCATGCCGAACAAGCTCGAACCTGGCCACTCCCCCCCAGACGACAAGTCCGATTTCAAGGCCGACATCGACGATCCTCTCGCGCGCATGTCCGATATCGCCCTCCGCAAGAAGAAAAACGCGGATGCTCAGGCCGCCTTCCGCCAGAGGTCATCTCGCCCACTCCACCCTCCCCGGTTCTCTGATCGCATCTTTATTTAGGCGCGCCAATTATATCGCCACCCTCGAGGAGACAGGTCCGCACCCCCCTTATCCCCCCATCCTCCCGCTCACAACCTCCCTCTCCAGTCACCTCGCTCGAGTCCGTCGTCCTTCAACTCCAGGACTCCTGTCGCGAGGCCCGCCAGGAGGCCGGAGATCTCAAGCAAGACAATGCCCGTCTAAAGCACGAGTTGCGCGAGCGTGAAAAGTTCTGGAGAGCACTTTGGCAAGCACGCAAGACGGGACAGGCGCCCGAATCCGACGACCTGCCGCCACTCCCCTCCACCTTCTCCACGCATACCCCGTCTAATGCCATTTCCAATCGCCTCCCCACCTCGCACAATAGCCACTACAGTGACGATAGCATGGGCTTCCAGACAAGCGACGACGCTGCATCTCTGTGCAATGGTGCATACGGCCCTCCGAACCACAGTTATCCAGCGCAATCTCCCTCCTTGTCCTATCCGGGGGTTGATACCGATCATCTCCCCGCCACTGCAACCCCACAACTGGGCAATCGCGTTTCAAAGTTTCCGCAGTATCCTTATCCTGTTCAACCGATCAACCGTGATGCAGCGTGGGCCCAAAACGTCCCACAAACGTCCTCCTCAAGCGGTAAGTTGCATCCCACATCCAATCTCATCGTCCCTGACCTCGCTTACTAGGGTCCCCCACGTTGACCTCGCCCGATATGTATGTGAACCGCTCCTTCGTTGACGAACAAAAAACACCTTTGAATCACTTGGAAACAAACCCTTACCTTTTCCCGGGTAGCCGGTCGATATCACCAACCACGTCAACGCCACCCTCTTCATCCACCACGTCATTGACGTCACCGTTTCAGTTCACCTTCCCTCCGGAGGGTTCAATCGGCCAAGAAAGACCAGAGTTTGACTACCGCAGGCACTCGAGCGCCCATGGCGCTGAAGTTACCCTCCACGGTGGAACAGCCGATATTTCGCTACCTGGGGCCGGAAGCGACGGTGTCCGATATAGGATCGGCCCTAGGCGAGCGAACTCTGGTCCGGAACGCCCGTTGCTACCTGCTATACCTCACTTTTCTGGTAGTGATAATGGCTCCCAGCACGAACGAGGAAGCAGTGAGGGGGAGTCGACCTCTTACTCTCAGCTTCCCAAATTGCGACCACGCCGTGGTCTTGACAGGGAGTCGCGGTCGCCCTCTCCTGGTGCTCCACCCATTTCCGGCACCCTGGCGGTGATCAAAGCACAAGCATTCGGGGCGCTGCGGAGAACACGGACACGCACAAAGAAGTCTTCGGAGGGTGCGGCAAAGGTGGCAATGGAGGTGCTAGAAGCAAGAGGTATTGGGATGGGAGTGGCTACCGGCTCCAAGCGACCACGTTTGCATCATGATGACCCTGATATGGAATGATTTGGGCGACAGGACCAACACGCAAAGTTGACGACAAACAATATCTTATTGTGCATCTCTCAGTCTTCGGTTGGACAGACTGAAAGCTACTGTGTTACTACCACTACTTAGTATGTTCGCCTATTTTCTAATCATCTGTCACATATATTGTTGCATGTAATATAATACCTTCAATGCACAACACATTCACCATGAACTTATCCGTGGTACACGGAACGTCTTCTCTTTACCCGTCGGGAATATACCGGTGGCTAGTGAGACGCATTCAAGGATCCAATTCATGGCCGCGGACAAGTTGCCTGTGCGGAAATATAGGATGTGGAAGGTGGTGACGATCCTATTCGCTCATCGGCCCGTTGACCATGCCACGCCCACACCACGGTTAAATCCAGTTTAGTCTCGGAACGGCGACATCCCACGGCCCTCTGATTTCACTGGAGCAGTATAGGATGTCAACGGTGGGAAACAATGTGAGATTATTGAGATAACATGCTTTTTGTATTTTTGCGCCCAGACAAGCACCCCTGGGGCAATAAAAGTTACCGCAATGTAGATGCCCGTCATCATTGTGGCAATAGGCATCGACAACGGTGTGACGAGGATGAGTGACACCGCAGTGATTGAAAACGTCACCAACGCTTGCAGCGATGTCGAAATACCCTGTGAATTTGTCCCTCGAAGGTTACCAGCCCGTCACAGTGAAAAAATAAAGGAAACGTTTACCCAAAAACGATGACGCAGTAACGGGAACAGGGCAAACAGTTGCACAGAAAAGAGAACAAGTGAAAATACTGACAGATCGTCAGGCAAACGTGAGGCAAGAACAACGGACGATGAGATCGCCGCGTTCATGGACAAGACGGACGTTAGCCTGTTGGCTGTGAGGACTCGACCAGTTTCACAAAATAGCTCATTGCGAACCTTTCCTGAGTAAATGATCCGGGCCGCACGCAGCTATAATCAGCCAGGACTGTGTTGAGAAGAAAGAGGCACGCCGACAACG
The DNA here is from genome assembly GCA_038093075.1 of Boletus patriciae. Classification (NCBI taxonomy): domain Eukaryota; kingdom Fungi; phylum Basidiomycota; class Agaricomycetes; order Boletales; family Boletaceae; genus Boletus; species Boletus patriciae. The sequence continues at coordinate 10,931 of JBBPRK010000022.1, forward strand.
CCCATATGGAATCCGATGAAGTTGCAGCCGTCAAAGTTCTCAGGACGGGGGCGAGACCCATGAGAGCAAGGAGGACCAACAATGATGACTTGAACGCCTTTGAGCCTAAGAAAGATGGCTTCAGTGAGAGACTGAGATCGATATAGCATAACAAACGGTTTGACGGCATATGGCTCGGATTGGAACTATGGAGGACCTCCCATATGCCATACCCAAGCACAGAACAAGTCACCGACATCCACAGCAACACGCGAGCGTCGATTGAGCGTTCCTTCAGTCTCACGAAGATCGCGAGGAAGATGAAGACCGTTCCAACATGCTGTGTGATTGCACAGCACATGAAAACCAACAGCCAATAACTGTACGGCGTGAAGTTGGCTGCAGTACATGGTTAGCGGCCAACTTTGTGACTCGTAGCAGAGTCACTGACGATTTCGCCGCAATGCCGATAAGAATGAATCTGGTGGTATGAAATTGTCGGGGTGTGGACACCTCTCCCAGAGGACTCTCTTCCAATGAACGGTCAAGTCAGGCTGAACGGCTAGGCTCCCCGCAGTGCGTGAATGGACACTGTCCGGTACCATTGCCATCCAGCACGCGTATCGCGCCGTACAAGCAAAGCGGAGCAATCGCAGACAGTGTGACGACAGACAGATGTATCACTAGCACGTGGCTCGATGTTCCGTCCAATGCTTGCTAATCCCAATCGATTTGGTATATGACTCCTCGGAATCGTCTCTACAGCACATGTATGATTCAAGACCTGAACCAATGGCGATAGATTACATCAAGAGTAGCTTTTCGATGAACTTTTCCGAGGCGGCGTTAGATATCTACCGATCTCGATCTTGGGAACAATAAACATGGTATCCGATGTCCAAGTAACATTAAATAAACGTGTTAGAGCCTCGTGGGTTCACCGGCGGTCCGTTCTACTGAAAAGGGGAAGCCCAGATAACCCCGAGGGGCGAATCAATGAATCCTACTTGGTGTGAAATGGATTCGTGCTTGTTGATAGTGCCGGTTCCGATAGAAATTGAAAGGTGGCCACGGCGATCATATTCCATGAAGCACGAGAAAGCCTGATGGCCAGGGATGAGGGCACTCTAATACATCGATCCACATGCCAGACTCACAACTGGGGTTTAAATCGACAAAGATTCCATTCAAATTTCAGTCCCACTGCGATGAAATCGATGAAAAGAGGCAGGGGTGTAGTCAAATCAGGTTTGCACTCACCACAAGTGGTTCTTCTTGCCTCGATGTAGGCACAGGTTTGGCCGACTTCGATGCTTCGAGTTGGGCTGCGAGACGACCCCGCTTCGGATTCGACGCCTGAGTTCCGCGTGCTTGTGCCTAACGTTGAGAGACAGACCTGGTGAATCGTCTCCAGAAGGGCGAACCGCATCGACGTGCTTACCGATTTCAGTCTCCTCTCAGCGGCTTCTGCAGCTGCGGCACGGGCCCCATTGGCGGTACTTTGATAATTCTGGACGTTCGAGGATGACGCAGAACCTCCGCCAAGCACTTGGTGACTGCCTGAATGAGTACCGGGTCTCGAACAGAGCGAACCCATCGGAACACAATGCAAGAATTGTTTAGCGTCCACGGTATGGGCTCGCCTAAGCTACACGGAGGGGGTTGGCCCACGGCTGCCAGTCAAAGTTCGATTTGAAACTTGAAGCCAGTGCTGGTCTCACGTTTGTACATGCGCGTTGCTGCGTATGTACCTCGTTTATGCCTCGCTGCGCTCGGATTAGCAAACCCGCATTTAAATTCCGAACCTCCTAGGTACGTACCCGAACACAGGAGTTTAGTTTGGATCGTCGGTAGCGGACTCGTGTTCAATATATACGCCCCAAACGTGGAGCGTTGAATGTCAGATACAGCAAATCATCTACAGTCGAGATTATGATATCTACGTGGACGGCCTCCCAAAAACCTCTCTGTACTCTCCTCTATCATCCGGAGGGCGAGCATTGCGTTCGCGGAGGTCGTACTCTTCCAAGTGGCGATGAGGCATCCACTCCTGGAAAGGCTGAGCGATTAATTTGACTCGGCAGGGAGATTGGCACACCTCCCACCACCGCCTGCCAAATAACCGCGGTATATTGGGGTCCATCCCTGCTTTCAGCATGCGGTTCTTGATCCCGGCACTCAGTAGCAATCCAAAAACAGTCAAGAGAAACAGGGTGACGACTAGTTGGTCCCTGGGTGAATCGCGCTCTAAGTCAGATATGAGCAATCGTCACAAACGCCAAAACATCGTGGCTGACGGAAACATCTCGCTTCGACATCACCTTCCTTGCCTGTCGCCGTGTCAGGATCTGTGTCGCCGAGAGAAGCCCCGTCACAAATGGTAAGCTGTTGGTCCAGACACCATTGTTTGGTGCAGGAGAGACATGGTTTGGATGGGTTGTCTGGAGCATCCATTTGCAAAATGGAATAGTTTGATTGGAAGCAGATACCTGCGGCTCCCTGTTCGACTGTCGAGTGAACAGCGGCAAAAGATGGGGCTTACATTTGCAAAAGTTGGTGACCTCCCACTTGGATATGATGCCTCGGGCTGGTATCTGGTGATGAAGCTCTAGCTGTCCGCCGAACAACACACAGCTTTGCTACGCACGACGTGTAATACGAGGAGGGAGAGAAAAAAGGTGACAATGGTATGAGTACGCGGTTGTAGCATGATGAGCATTTGGCGATGTTGTGGCTAAAGACCGCAGGATGCAGTTTGGTGTTGATCATCTCATACATACTTGGGCAGCGCGAGTTCGCGACAACATATCACTACCGTACTGCTGGTTACTCGAATCCGACAAGCCCACATTCTCAAGAGATGGCGGAGTACGAAGATGTCTTGACCAACCAGCCAGTTGTGATCGACAATGTTTGCTCCACTCGCTGTCCGTCGCGTCCGTGTGCTTACCTCGCTCCTCTCAGGGTTCAGGCACTATCAAGGCGGGCTTCGCTGGCCAAGATCATCCAAAATGCTTCTTCCCATCCTTGTATGTATCCGCCGTGTTTTGCATGGAACTCCACACGACTCACACCATGCTGCAGCGTCGGGAGACCAAAGCATGTACGCGTCATGGCAGGTGCTCTGGAAGGTGACGTCTTCATCGGTCGTCGAGCCCAAGAGTTTCGCGGCCTTCTAAAAATCAAGTATCCCATGGAGCATGGGATCGTTACCGACTGGGATGATATGGAACGTATATGGAGCTGGATATATGCAGAGGAACTTGGCACACTCAGCGAAGAAGTGAGATGTATTCTAGTATTACCCGCGCTCATCTCAAACACATGCCTTGCAGCATCCCGTACTCTTGACTGAAGCCCCGCTGAATCCTCGCAGCAATCGCGACGTTGCTGCACAGATCTTCTTCGATACATTCAATGTCCCTGCGCTATTCCTTTCGGTGCAGGCCGTTTTATCACTGTAAGTTCATCATTCGAACCATTCACTTGTTACTGACTGTGAGAATGAAGCTATTCCTCTGGGCGAACAACAGGCATCGTACTCGACTCTGGTGATGGTGTCACTCACGCTGTGCCTGTATTCGAGGGCTTTTCGATGCCTCACGCAATTCGTAGAGTGGATGTTGCGGGGAGGTGTGTTCAGCTCAGCTTGATCGTATAGCCACGGGTATGAATCTGCTTCCCAGAGACGTTACCGACCACCTACAGCTGCTTCTGAGAAAGTCCGGCCATCATCTACACACGACAGCCGAGCGGGAAGTCGTGCGGATAATCAAGGAAAAGTGCTGTTATGTGGCATTGAATCCCTCTAAAGAGGAGAAGGATACTCTCGGACGCCCGGAGGAGTTCCGGTTGCCTGACGGAAACGTAGTTCAGGTAAGCTCGGATACTATATTCGACGATCTCAGCTTGAAGTTGCTGCAGCTTGGCTCTGAGCGATTCCGAGCTCCAGAGATCTTGTTCAACCCTGAACTCATTGGTCAGGAATACGCCGGTGTCCACCAAGTTGTAGTAGATTCCATCAACAGGGTCGATCTGGATCTGCGCAAGAGTCTTTTTTCGAACATCGTCCTAAGTGGGGGTAGCACATTATGTAAAGGTAAGCTATCGATAGTCACTAAACTGGATGTGGTCTCACTTTGTGAATTGTCTATCGTAGGCTTTGGTGATCGGCTCCTCAATGAGGTCAAGAAGTTGGCTTTGAAGGACGTCAAGATCAAAATCTACGCACCACCGGAACGGAAGTATTCCACTTGGATAGGTGGTTCTATACTTGCAGGATTGGGGACTTTCAAGAAGGTCTGGCGCTTGCATGGTGGTCTTGAACACGGGGCTCACGTTCTTTTTACAGATGTGGGTCTCGGCAGAGGAATACCAAGAAGATCCAGATATCATACACAAGAAATTGGGCTTTTAAGGTGTTATCGCTTGCCGTCTCGTGAACAACCTCCGTCATTCTCGCATGATACCCATCATATCCAATAGATGTTGTAATACACTTAAATCTGACACACTAATGGAGATCTTTTCAGGTTGTTTGCATGTCCATATGATCCATGGGTGTGCAGAGGATACAATGACATACGCCATATATACAACTTCGCCACAGTTGCTACGGGTGCTGATAGAGGATAAGTGATTGAGTAGAAAAAGAAGTGAAGAGCCCAGTGTCGACATGCAGCCACTACTTTCCCTTCTTGGGAGGCTCTGCAGCCTTGGTCTTCTTGGTTCCCCGAACCTGATACGCAAATGGAGTGAGCCAGCGAAAACGAACAATCTGTGGATGACCCACCTTTTTCGCGCGATTTTTCCTTTCGTGCCGTAGCTTGCGAGAAGGCCTTTCCACCTTGGCCTGAATACCACTCTAAGAATGCACCATGAGGTACGCAGACGACACGCGGATGATGTACCAACCCTGATCAAGCGGTGTTTGGGCTCAAACTTCTTTTGCGAGGCCTCGTCATCGTAAATGAGAGCAAACCCGGTGCTTTTTCCACCACCGAAGTGTGTTCGGAAACCGAAGAGGACGACACGATCCTTTTCAGACTTGTACAAGGTGGCAAGCTTCTCCTGGAGGTCGGATTTGGAAACGTTGGGGCGGGACGGATGGAGGACATCGAGGACGAATTGGCGGCGAGAGAGAAGACGGTTTGTGATGAATTTGCGCGTACGCAGGGTGACGGGTGCCGAGGTATCAGTCTGGAAGACTTGTCAGAAGACTGAAGGAACATCTGGACTACCACAAGGGCATCCACCGTTCCCCGACCGTGATTTGGCGTGAAACTTGGCGCGGTGGTTCTGAGGGGTCCAAGGACGGATACTCACCATGATTGGGACGGTCGGTCGGCGTTTTACGACGTTTTCTAGCCCGATGACTTGACGGGTACTGTGATCCAGAGGCGATGAGTAGCAGACTCAGCGTCCGTCCGGCATTTCCCGGACACAGCCACCTCCACCCGGTAACTTGGTCAAGTATGTAATGTCTTTATTGACGATGCCCTCCAACTTAGCCGGCTCATTTGCCCCCTATGTACGCTCGCATTTCCATCTTTCACCCGTTTCTCACTGGACCTACAGACTCCACCCCCAGACGATCATTCTCCTCCTCCCCCAAAGCTTGTATCCCGTCCGAGAATTTGGTTTTCGGATAACACAGCGTCTTATCAATCGGGAGGCTTGCCGTTGGTCTCCGAGTCTGCCCCTGCCACGAGTACAGATATAGAGCGCGCCCAACCCAATGAATGGGAAACGACTTACGGTCTGCGCGTCGACCTTCTGGCCGCATTCGCCTATCTATTAGGCCCAATATCAGGTTCGATAAAGTCCTTCCTCCTCACTCGTGCTTACATCCCAGCTGGACGTCCAGCCCTCGCCTTACTTGTCTTAGAAACACACAACGACTATGTTCGTTTTCATGGTCAGCTGGTGCTGTCATTGTTCGATCCGCTTTGAATATGAACCGCAAGCAGCATACCAGGCAGCGCTCTTGATGACTCCTCTACTTGCCGCGCACATCCTTGCCGCGGTGCTGCAAATTCCGTCGTGGATCAGATCCTCTCTCGCTTTGCTCCTCTGTGTGTCAGGTTTTTCAATGGCGTAAGGGTTCCACAATCCATGCACATAGGAATCTCGCTCACAGATTTCTTACTTCGACGTGACCCAGAACTCAGGCCTTCTTGGGTGCCTACAGGAGCGGACTTTCACGCTATCATCTCCCGAAACTTGGATCTCTTGCAGACCAGTGGGTGGATGAAGAGTAAAGCCAATCGTTGGCTGTTACATATGGACGGGGTTATATACTCTATGTTGTTGTTTGATCTCACGAGGCAACCAGAAGAACTGGATCAAATCATGTATGCGAGGTAACTGTTTGGCGTAGCCTGATGGATTGCAGGTAGGGTCCGGAAGTCAGACGGCAAGTTTTGAAGGAGTGGGCCAGAAACAATGCCTCGAGAAACAGTTAATCAAACCAAATCAGACTCGAATGTGGGTAAACTTGTCAAGTTTTACGGTGTTACTACTCCACTGTGAGATGCTCAAGATGAGTCACAGGACGCCGGATTTGTCAAGTAGATAGATTCGAATGGAATACAAGTGAGTGGCAACAGAAAGGCTACAGTTTGACAAAAGTCCTTTGATTGATGCTTGGAACATACCAGCCATACAGGTCTTCACTAAATGGTTTTTAAGACATATCATGGACTCTGGATGCACGGGCCGGAACAGCGCGGTCCGATGCATTCGACTGAGTGGCAACAGAAAGGCTACAGTTTGACACAGATCCTTCGATTGATGCTTGGAACATATCCAGGCATACAGGTCATCACTAAATGGGTTTTATTAGGACGTATCACGGAATATGATGGATGTACGAACCAGAACAACGCGCTCGAACGCACTCGACGTTCCAGACCCCTTGGATCGCCGTACAGTCTTCTCCTCGACCGTCCAGCGAACAACCCCCACAATGTTGCAGATCATAGATTGCATCGACACATTCATAGTCGCTCATATCCCCCGCCATCAAGATGGGGCATGCGTCGAGGCCAATTGGACACAAGCTGAGGCTTCGTGATTTGAGACTGTGCCGACGTGAAAGTTGCCCTGAGGATGGGGACGGTTTGGACGGGGAGCGTCGTGATGGCGTAGCGGCTTTTTGACACATCAGGGTCGACGCCGACCAGACAGAATCATCACCGCACGTCAAGGACGAAAGCGCTCGGGCTTCGGGATTCGCAGGAGCACAACTCGTTAGCTGGGTATTCCAGTACCATCCCGACGGGCACCGTGTACTAGGAGGACTGAGGGCGCGACGGGCAAGGCAAGTCGCTTTCTCAGGAAACCTGTAAAAAGTTGAGACGTGACGATCTGGTTATTCAGTCACTTTCTTACCAAAACTCGGTGGTGCCACAGCGTTGGATGCCACTTTCGACTTGGATGCACCTGCTCGTCGCAGTATCCCACGTGGAATGGATAGGACACGACACTGAATCCAAAGATGAAACATCTGGCACTGGACTTGCGGGCAAACAGACAGACAGCTCTGTGCACAGGGTAAGCACGATAGACACTTGCACGCGCGAGCAACATGATACGTACGGCTTGACCAATACCAATTCTCGTTTGAAGGACACGCCACTCCGTGGCTAGAGCGATATAAATCAGCGCTCTGTTCACCATCGAGAGGAAAACGTCTTACGGAGGAACGCTTTCGAATGACCGTTTGCCAACAGGCACGCAACCCCGAATCGGTGCGTACCAGAATTCATTTGAGGAGCAATTCCCAGCATTGCTCCGAGTCGTTATTAATGACCCATTCACGAAAGGAAATAAAAGTGCCACCCAGATGACCGTGAGCGTACAAGAGAGCGTTCGTGTCTTGGACATTGAAAAGAGGGCACAGCCCATGTAGAGAAGGATCAGAAATAAAAGAGAAAGGACAGACGGGCTGAGGAGAGTAGGAGACAAACCGTTCTTTTTACACCCTCACATACTTTTGTGCTCCATATGGTGAACTGTGGTACTAGTACTTTTCGGTTCAGCCTTTCATTGTTATTGTGCTCCTAACCGAGCCAGTCGCTTAACCGTACAATGGAAGCAATGACTAGGGCGCTCCCACATCGAACCAAATAGAACCACTCTGACAGTCGGTGGTCATGGGGTTGAAATTCGTCAGATTGCAGTGGAGGTACAGTAGTCTTTACTCTTTGCCCGATTGCCCATAAACTGAATAGGACAAGTAGTTGGGTATTACGCTTATTTCACAAAATATTTTCCACGTCATCCTAACCGGGAAGGTGAGTGTGGTCTATTCTATTCAGGGACGGGGTACTTACCAGACTTTTCTAGCACTGACAACGCCTTTTGCAGTGCACGCGCAGAGAAATACCGAACATCGGCGTCCCCATCATTCTTCTGTTGCTCCAAGACAGGAATGATTTTCTGCTTCACAAATTCTTTACCCTCAGGAGTGTCCCCAAACGAAGTCGCCAAAACCTCTAAAGCCTTGGCGACATTGAAGCGTATGTTGGGGATGGGGTCGACAGCAAGTTGTAATAGGGGAGTAATGATTTCTGTTTGAATAATGGGCAAAGTCAAAGAGGGCGAAATGGTCTGGAGGATCGTGTCAGCAGGATTTGGGATGTAAGTGGGACATGAACAAACCGTGATAGCTTGCACGGTGGTCATCCGGTACAGGTAGTTGGGATGTTGACCCATGCCCACGACCTTGGGAACGATGGCGACCTTGGCCCACTCGACACCAAAAACTTCAGTCAGTTTTTTGAGATTTATAGTAGCGGCTTCGCGTATGCTGAACACGGTGTCGCCCAGCCAGGACATGCACAAGTTCCCAAGTTGCTCGTCGAAAAACGGTTTCCCCAGCTGCGTTGCGAGAAGAGGAATGTACTCGATGATCGCTTGCCGGACACGCCATGACTTGTCTTCTGCCAGTTCAATGATGGCAGGCAAAAGGCTATCCGACAAGAGTTCGATGTCGATGACTGTAAAAAATGTGAATCACGCTGGAACATCTAGTGGAAACTCTTCGTACCACCGTTGACCGTTTCGAGTTTGCTGATAACGTTCAAGCGAACTTCGGGGAACTCGTCTTTCAACAGATGAAGGAATAAGGGGAGCAAGTGTTCGACGGTCGCTTCGCGACCAAGAAGTGGAGCCAGTCCACTAATCTGGTTTGCGAGAGCGGCTCTGACGTGTTGCGATGTATCATGCGACAAGTCACGGACGCAGGGTACAATGCGTGCCAAGATGACCTCTCTTTCGATAAGTTTAGAGAACCCTGGGAAGACCAAGATCAGCACTGATGATGGGCATGAAAATGTGAATCGCAACGGTACCCGGAATCTGACCAGCAGCGGCGGTCCGCACTTCTGCCTCGTTGTCTTTCAAGAGCTGAACATACTGCCCGATCAATTCCTCTCGGACCAACTCGGTGCCAACCGCCTCAGCAAGCTAAAAAGAAGGCTTATCACCATTCGTCACGACAGTGATCTGATTGTGACACACCTCGTTGAAGTGCGTGGCGGCCATGTACCGTACTCTCCAACTCTTGTCGGCAACGCTATGTCTTATTTGTTTCAAGAGTTGTTCCTTGACTTCGAGTGGCGTAAGCTGCTGAGCGATGACAATCAGATCTTCGACTGTCAATAGGCGGACGGAATCCTGATCATCCGACTGAAGTCTGCGGTAAACTGGCAGGCCATCTGATAGGACATGGTGCTTGGAGAGGCTCTTGAGCAAAGGCTGTAAAGACGATTGAGCAGGTGGTACGGGCCACAACGGTGTGACACGTACGCCAAGCCACCGTGCAGCGGCGCGTCGAACCATGGGTGTATCATCAGCTCCAAGGGCAGCGAACGCCTTTCTCAACTCGTCCTGGATGGGAAGCGACACTTTGGGGTAGACTGGCGAATAGAGTGCGGCGGAGGAAGTCCGCGAGGTGAACCATTCACCCTGCGACAAGCGTTTTAAGAGGGGGATGTAGTATTCTTCTATCTGGGCCGTTGAGAGAACGGCAGCTATTTTCGAGATGGATTCCGCGGCCTGGTGAGAAGAGGATAAAAGAAGTGGGCATTGATAGAGTCGAGAGGCGGAAATACCTTGTCCCTAACCAACGTCTCTTCTACGGCGGAGAGATTCTCTAACGGACCAAGCAAAACATGAGCATACTGCTGTCCTCCGATGTATTCCTCGAAATTTCGACCGAGCTCCTCTGCCAAGGCGAGCAAAACCTCGTCCTCGTCGTCGACAGAGTCCTGAAGGAATGGAACGAGCTCGTCCCGCGCGCGATCTGGGCCTAGCGCGAGGGCTATCGTGGGTATGCTGTGGATGGCGTTGAGTCTGAGCTGGACGTCTTCTGAGCGCAGCTCGTCCATTAAGACTGCAATCGGAGCGATCTGAAGGGAGAAGAAAAGGCTAAGTATATTGCATGCACGGCTGCGAGAAAACTCTAACGTCTTCTAAATTGAACGACGAGTCCATGGTGCTGGTGAGTGAGTAGTGAGAGGCGAACAAGTCAGGCCTTGTTTTGGAGGCGCCACCCAAGAAACCCTGAGCCACAACTTGGAGATCGCTATCATGCCCGTGCAGCAAGTTGATGATCGTCTCGTCCTCACACATCTAAACGCAAGTCTGCTCTGACATTATCGTGTAACTATATCGACGTCTATCTAGGGATCATCGGCCGAGCTGCTCCTCTATGGGGCCACCGTCATCTCCTGGAAGACCGGGACACAGACCAGCCCCGCGCCTGTCGAAAGGTTGTTTGTGTCCTCCAAGGCGGCACTCGACGGGTCCAAGCCCGTTCGGGGGGGCATCCCCATCGTGTTTCCGTGCTTTGGTGCACCGAGCCACCGAGAGCACGCGCGGCTCGGCCAGCACGGATTTGCGAGAAACCAAGTGTGGGCGTTTGACAGCGTCGTCCATGACGACGGGACGGGAGTATCTGTGCGTCTGAGTGAGCAACCCCCGTTGGCATGTGTGTCGGTGCTCAGGGATGCGCAACAGCGTTGGACCCGACGGCACGTATCAAGGCGACGTATGATCGGTCGTTTCAGCTGGGGTATGTGGTGACGCTGGCGGAGCACGAACTGCGCACGGATCTGCATGTGACGAATACATGTACGTCGAGCGACAGCCTTGAGTTCCAGGCACTGTTCCACAACTACATTCGCGCGCCGGCGAACCAAGTGCTCGTGTTTCCGCTGCAGAACAAGCGGTACTACGACAAGACGGAGACGAGCGAGGAGGGGCGGAACACGGCGAAGACGGAGACGAGGGCGGGGGTGGATGTCGCGAAATTTACCGACTCTGTGTACGAAGACGCGTCGGAAAGGTACGAGGTGACATGGCCGGGGGGAGGGGTCGCGATCAGGGTGAGCGGGCTAAAGGACGTGGTGGTGTGGAACCCGCAGCGAGCGGCGGGAAGCAAGATTGCGGACATGGAGGACGGTGGCTGGTGCGTGACAGTGTGCGCGGGTGGTGCGCGCTGACGGCTGGGCAGGGAGCGGTACGTGTGTGTCGAGCCGGGACACGTGAGGGGGTACGCCACGGTGGAGGCAGGGCGGACGTGGATTGGCGGGCAGGTCATTTCGGTGGTTGACGACGAGGGCAGGACCCTGGAGAGTCCAAGCGAGGCACGCATCCAGCACTAGTTTGTTACAGCCAACTTGTTTTCCCGCCGCTCTTTTTATTTCTTCTTTTATTAATGATGCTGAGAAGCAGAGTCTCGGATCAGTCCTTTTCTCGCAAGTCTTCGGTCAAGTCTGTCCCCGCAAACACCCAGGAGGACCCCGCGCTCGCAGACGAGCTCGACTACATCACCGTCTCTGCGCCAGACACCGTCGAGCCTCCCAGACTCTCCCGCCAGGTCGACAAGGCGTCCCGCATCCTCGGCATCTCCCACAGAAAGTCCATGGAGCCCATCCCCGCCTCCAACAGGACCTCCATCCTCTCCACCCGCTCCGTCCCAAACACCCCCACCCAGCACACGCCTTCCACCCCCCTCACCTCCCTCTACCTCGTCTCTGGTCTCCCAAAGAGCCCCCACACATGGACACTCGCCGACCCCGACTCCGTCCTCGGCCTCCACCACTCTGAAGGCGCCGTCGCGCGCTGGTGGAGACCAGAGGTCCTCGGCAGCACCGTCTCCCCCGGCGCTGGCGGAGGCAAGAAGAAGAAAAAGAACGCAAAGGGCGAGCCCACCGAGGTCCTCAAGGGCGCCGGCGCCCTCTCCAAGGCAGAGGTCGGAAAGATGTTGTCCAAGGCCCTCAAGGTTCCTCTCTCCCTCTTCCCCATCGTTCTCTTCTCACCGCTCTTCCCTAGCTTTCGTTCCCTCGCGAGGTCGAGATCATTGCCTCCACTCTTCAGCCCGCCAGCACCATACACACCTTCACCTTCACCCTCCCTGCTCCCTCCACCCCCCTTGCCCCCGCCCCGCCCGACATTGGCTTCCTGAGAGGTTCCGTCCTCACCGCCGATCGCTCTTCTGCCGCTCCCACCTTCGCCTACCCCTACACAGACGATCCCTTTGCCCACGCCCGCCCTTCCACCGCCTATCTCGGCCCCTCCTCCGTACTTGCTCCGCCGCCTGTCCCCACTTCTCCCATGTACGAGAAGCAAGCTGCCGCAGGCGTCGGTGGAAGCGGCACCATCACCTATCACGGCGTGTGCTTGACGGTTTGGAGTCACGCCGACGCGGAGAGGAGTGCTGCTATCCGCAGAACACTCGAAGCCGGTCGCGCCAGAAAGGAAAGCGCTCAGTCTTTGGTCGCTTCTCGTCTCAAGGTCCTGCGCTCCTCCGTCGGTCACGGTTCCTCGGGCAACTCTCCTGGCGAGCCTACCCGCCGTGTTGCAAAACGCAGCACACGCGGTCCCTGGCCCGGCACAGATGGCGAAACAGACGGCGAGGGTGCAGAAACCGATGCCGGCGCTATCAGCGAGAGCGACTTTGACGTCGCCAGTACCGTCGGTGGCCACGGCCCTGGTGAGAGCACTCTTTTCCTCCCCGGCGACACTGTCTTTTGGCTTCCATATGCCTTGTGTGAGTCTTTTCATCCTCTTTACCCACCCGTACCTCATCTCCGTTCACATAGCACTCGTATCTCGCCACCCCATCTACGACCTCATGAGGGACTATCTTACCCTCTCCTGGGCCCGCTTCTCCAAGGATGTTCAGTCGCATACTCTGCAAATATCCAAAATCCTTGCCCATCCCGCCCCACGTGCCGGTGAACTCATCAAACTCGATGCTTCCCTGGCCCCTCTTACTGGACGCTCATCCGGTGGTGCGTCCGGAAGCAACAATAACGAGGACACCAGTCTCGAGGTCATCGCAAGGTTCCCTGGCGGTCTTGACTTTGGTAGGGGGTTGGTCGATATCAACTTCACCATGTGGCCCTTATTCAAGTGTTTGAATATCGACAACGTTTTGACTGCTTGTGAGGTGCGTACTCCATCTTTGTTTTCGGCACCCCCTGAGGTCATCTCCCCAAGATCGCGTTGGCTCCCACTGGTCGCGTCTTGTTTTTCTCTCGATACCCAGCGATGCTCGGCGTAAGTGACCCGCTCCTTCCCTACTCTCCGCCTTCACTCTGCCTTCATTCCAGATTGCTGTATCTACCGTCAGATATCTTGTCGAATTGCGTGGGTGGAATGGCATTGCTCTGCCTGCAGTCCACGCACGCGATGCCAAGATCTATATCGACGATCCTGGCCCCTGGATATTGGGTCTGGCGACGGAGGCGAGGTATAGCGTCCGGCCTGCCCCGGAAGTTTGTGTCATTGACTTGTAAGCCGAGCTCATCGCCCTGATTTATTAGATCTCACGTCCTTGTTACCCTGCATAGGGACATTAATTACTTGAGCTGCCCCTCGCCACCTCCTGGCATTGTCTCCACCAAGCAGCAGCGAGAAAAGTATAGACAGCGGTTGCTTGCCGCTTTTGAGCCTCACTATCACCCAGACCACAGTATACCCACGTATGTCCTCTTTTCGTAATTTCTCCCTCCTGGTATCTGATGCTGTCATCTCGATGATAGCGAGTTCAAAGAAGCTTTCCCTGCAGGTCGCTTCCGTCCAGTATGCAAAGTGCAGGCAAAGAGAGGCGGGGAGATGGCTGCTGTCGCCGATACTATCAAGCCACCCGAATGGTGGCATTCCACACGCATCATTCAGGCGTTTGATGCCGTGCTCGAGGACAAGGTGGGCTGGTTCACACGGACGTGTCCGAGTACTATGCTAACTTGCTCACAGTTTAGGAAGCCTTCCCTTCTTAAGCGTCTTTCCTCATTCGGTACCGCTCGTCGTCTCCCACAATTGACGGCTGCGGAACAGCACATCCAACTCTCCATTCGCAAACGTGCCACTGCCTTTGTCGATGCGAGAGATGACCTTGAGACCAAGATTGGTCGACTCTCTCGTCGTCTCAACTTTTTGATGACCGAGGCTGACCTGTGGAGAGACAAATTCGTGACATTTGAACAGTACGCCGAGAAATTGAGTGTGGAAGCAGACCAGTTGAGGGGCAAGATTGGCAAAGAACAGAGGGAAACCAGAAGGTTGAGTGGCCTTGTCACTTTGACGGCCGCCGAGAAAGCCAAGCTACAGTCCCGTGAGTAAATTTCGTCGGCTTGGCGAGAGACCATTAACTGGGAGCGTATTGGTAGGACTGGTCGAAACCGAGCAAGCACACAAGGATGCACTCGTTGAACTGGAGCGGATGCGGGATACAATGGAACACATGGAACTGGAACGTGCGGAGATGGTCGCAGAAGTGGAAGCACAGATCGAACGTGCACTCGCATCCATGGCTGTCGATGTTGATGAATCCGACTATGGTGGAGAGCTCTCATCCCGCCCTGGTTCACGCATGTCCGGTTCCGCAAGATCTGCCAGTGGAACACGCTCCAGGCGGGCTAGCGATGCCGTGAAGAGCGAAAACAATGGATCTCGGCTGCGCAGCTTTGGCACAGAGTCGACTCTTGCAGAGGAATACGAACGTGGAATGGATGACACGTTGGTTGCCAGCAAATCCGAGCGCGAGACAGAAACTATCACAGAGGAGGAAGAGGCTCCAGTGTCGCCGACAAAGAAGAAGAGATTCTCAGCGACGCAGAGTGAAGTCGTACAAGATGGCATGATGGCCGTCGATGAAGGTATCAGTGAACGCAGTGACAAGATCGCACAAAAGGTCTTGCAGATCCAGCAAAAGGTCAGTTGATATATTGATATTGACTTGTCATTTACTGATTCGCTCGGTAGCTGGAAACGGCGTTGGCGTCGGAGAACATCCAGGACTGGAAGAAGAGATCTGCAGGACACAAGACAAGCGGGTCCGATTATGCTACAGATGAGCGTGCCGACGAGAGTTCGGATGCCGCTGTGCCCGTCCGCGCGCGCCAACTACGGGGTACCAAGCTCGTTAACAACCCTCCTATCAAGGCGAAGCGCAGGGAACGTAGTGACACAGCGTCTACAAATCGAACTGGCACTGGTACTGTCACGCGCCGCTCCATTGACGCTCCTGCTTCAGCCACGCCACGGCATTCCACTCCGAATAATGGTTCTCCTGCACCACCACGAGAAGACAAGATCCCAGGACAAGTCGATTCTGAGACGGATGGTACTGATCTCCAGACGCCTACCGCGGAGACATCTCGCACGTCGGAGCGACAGTTGCTCCGCAAAGTCGCATCTGGAGCTTCCTTGACGGCGCTTTCCCCTGCGGCGCCAACTACTGTGCCAACGACTGTTGTGACACCAGCCATGACTATTACTACCGATGAGTCTGACACCGACTTTCAGAGTGCCTGCTCCGCGAGCCCACGAGACAGTTATGGTAGCTTCGAGAACAAGAAGGCGTTGCAACATGACTCGGACGACTCTGGAACATCCACAGACCAGGATTATAACATGCAGAAGAGGCACGTGACAGAATATACCGACTTGCCTGTGAGGGCACGACTTTCTAGTACAGCAACTGCGATGCCGCAGATCAGCCCGACGCTGTCCGACATTATTACCGCTCCAAGTGGGCGTGGCTTCGCAGCGCGTTCGCGTCAGGTGACTACCTAGTTCGCCCGTCAGGAATATACCCCACACTGTTCACGCATATATCATTATCATCATCGTTACATTGGATCGCGCTAACTAGGCTCCAATCTTTTCAACCTGCCGCTCCTTTCGCTACAGTTGGTTCGCTCGTATTTGTTCATAGGAATCTCACATGTTCAACTTCAATGCATATATTACAATTCAGTTCAACGTAGTACAAGAATGCTACATGATACGTATCCAACCCGATCTATCAGTTGCCCACTAGTCCATTCTACGCCTATTATTGAATGCTTTCACTACAGATGCAATTTGTCCAAAGAACCACACTTGTGCGTTCTTGTCAGGTATCAGTACAAACTTGTCGTGGTCCTTGCCCGATTTGTGGGAAAATCGAATACCGTTGTCCTCGGTAGTGACGCCCTGTACCATGGTCAGAGGCAGATCCCACTCTAGGCGCAACCTCTTGGACCAAAACGAGAGCACCCTTGCCGTGGTCAACAAGACAACATTGTCGCCACCTGCATGGTCTGTCCAGATATTCAACGCCTACAGCATATACTCGGCCGAACGCTTACCAATGTGAGCGACATAGCATTCGTTCCTATAAGCACCTTGTTCCAGGTCCTTCATCCAATACTGGCCGAGTGCTTCACGACTCGAATATGGCTGGGATCATCATTTCTTTAGAGTCCAAACCAGGGTGACCACATCGTTACACGTACCACCAATACCCCATCTGAAGGGACGTGTCTTGGCTAGAATGAAATCAAATAAGACCCTGCGATGACAACACCACGTTTTATGGCCACCCACCGGTCTGGCGCGGTCTCTTTCTGGCTTATCGAAGACGGTTGTGGTATTCCTTATCCCTGACGCGGTATCAACAATCACGAATGACAGAAGACGAGAAACCCGGCTACCTTCAGAGACGTTTGACGCGAGGTCGAACACCCCGACCGCAGGTTTGGTCAGGGCACTGAAATCACGTGTTAGGTGGTACTATCGCAAGTAGCATGCATGCGTACCCTATGAAGCCCTTGCCGATGCCTTTGAAAAATCCCATGGCACCCTCCGTCTCCGCTCCCTGTATGGGCTTCGTCTGGTACTTCGTGAGCTATCACTGTGGTGGAGTTTATCCGTTCTGCATACCACAATGCCCTCCATCGCACTGACGACGCTAGTGGCCAGCGCTTCACCACCCGCAGTTACACCATAACTAACAAGGGGTATGAATACTGAGCAAGGCGAAAGAAAAGATTACTTATTACATTGCATGACGAGGCCGATTGCGGCGCTGTGACAGCCTGCGTTGCGCTTGATATTCCTCGTCGAACGTTGCGGCGGACAAGCCTGGAGTCAAGTCAGATATGTACCTTGAACGGGAAGACGTTTTATGACCTTTGCCCAGGCTACTTGTGAATTTGGTGACACTGTCTGATAGACCGAATACTGTCTTCTTGACAAAACTAGCAGCACCCTTGACTTTGGGTCAGAACACTCGCCGTAGACCAGGCGAACAGTCAGCTACCTTTGCTATTCCGATACCTAATTCCTTGTTCCCATGCATAACAACGCCGTGGTATGGTGCGTAAAAGATGTCTGCAACCCCAGAACTCACATTCGTGAAGAGGCCTACTGGATTCCCAATGAAATCGGCGGAACCGAGAATGCGGTACAGTTGCCGCAGGACGTCTTGACGGTAGTGGTATGTGATACGACTTTGGAGCTCAGGTATTGCCAGTCGCATATCTGTGATGGCGAGAGCGTTGAGCTCAAGAGGTGCGTCATTGACATTCCCCAATGTCATTGTCAGCGCGTTGACTACCACTGCCAAGGGGTTCCGAATGCTCAACCTGCATCGACATGAAAAGACTAGACAGTAGTATGCACCATCTATGACTTACTTCTCCTCGCTGCTGACCCTTTCTGTTCGCATGAAAGATAAAATTAGCTGAATAGGATGCAATTGGAGCACTTCAAAATAAACATCTCGTCCGGGAGCAGTGGGCTGTGGGTCTGGAATTATCTCCGGATGCTGTATCAAGATACTTGGGAACAGATGAGCAGATGAGCTATGATCCGAATTTCATGTTATCAGCTTACTCTTCTACGTTCTCCTCCCATGAGGCGCCCTTGACCTGAGTGAGGTCATATATCGCGAAGAGAAAATCTTCATCGGCCTCAATTGTCAGGGCCTGCAACAGAATAGAGCAGTACTTGACGAAGAGGACACCGTGCTCTATAAAGACCATTAGAAAAAATAAAGTCCTGCTCCTAGATCTTCCCTACCTTGGTCCTTTAGCCAGACAACAGAGGCTTGGATTGTGGGAGGAACAGCCGCTGTTCCACTGACTTCCTTGGAAACGGGGCTCGGTTGGAGGAGCACAGGATATAATGCGTCGTGGAGTTGGTTGTCAATTTGAAGAGACCCACAACATAAGGTGACTGCCTGCGAGACTGGGGTGTTGTTGTATTCGAAACGTAAGGACTCCAATGAGGCATATACCACCTCAATCATCTTGCGATTTATAAGGGATATTCCTATTCCTGCAAGGTCGACTTCGATCTTCAGAGTAGGTGCAGCATCCTCTGAAACTGCCTCAAAGGCCTCGGCACTTCCTAGTGTGTCAGATCGGGATAATGAGCCAGCAGTCCGGTGTTTGGGCTTATAGAGACTGCGCTCTGCAACATAATGAGTGATCCGCAATATTTGTTTGTGGCGGTCCGCCCGAACGTCTAGTGACACGGCACGTGCTCGTTGTCGATCCTAAGGTTATTGGTCAGTAAAAGCAAAGAACAAGATACCGTTGGGACGAACGTGGAATCTGAATGGAACAAGGACACCGATTTCCATGATGTCGACCACGCGGCGTGCATCGTTAATCACCAACATGAGCTTCTTTTCCCTTGCGGCAGGCTGGTCCCAAGCATATTGCGTGACGGAACGTGGTGTGAGCTTGTATCGTGGGATGCCCGATTTCATTGCTTCTACTTCATTTCGACCCGAGTCCTAAAAACACGGTCACTAACCAGCGGGGCAGCATTAAGGGCGGAGTTACCCATTGGCAGACAAAAACGGTATAATCGCTGTCGTTTTCTAGTTCAAAGGGCCATCCATCTGCTTTTAAGAAAGTAACGAAGATAGTAGACCCATCGATTTTGATGTCTGCTGTGACAATATCCACTTGGTTGTCGTCCGATGCTCTAGACACTCGAAGATGAATGCTTCCGATGTCCTGAATGTTGACAGGAGATGACCTAACAGTTCTCGGTTAAAGCTGCAGAAGCCTCTTGCTCCTGTTCACTTACCATCGCGCGTTGAGACCAGTATACGCAATGGTGAGAAGCTTCTCCTCCCCGGCCTGCATGACTTGCAACGGGATACGTTCTCCTGGATCCAGTACAGCTCGACCACGTGGTAAGCCCTTGTACTCGCGGAATTGGATAGGGCAAGGGAGGTCGTTCTTCAACATAAACCTCGGCGAAATCGTGATCACTTTCGTAAGTTTGTACTTGCCCAGCCCCTCTGTCCATGATAATCCGAAGTGATATTCCTCGTTCCGTTGTTTCATGGACGGAATCACCATCTCTGCGTCAGCCGCTGAAGCTTCAAGGCCGAATACCTTCAACCATCAGGAGAACATCAGCGTTCATACGAATTCAGGCGAGATGAAAGGCACGATACATTCGACCAGCCCGATTCCCCGACCTTGAATATAAACGCTTGAGCATTGTCGTGAGGATGAGACAGCACTGCCCGTGCTATTAGCGTGGTAGTCCGAAGTAAGGCACCAGAACTTACGAAATGGCACGGGGGTGGCGAGGACGTCTTACGACATACATGAATAAGTGATACCCATGAAATCACAACATGTTCATACCTAGTTGAGTTTCACCAGCGACGTCCAACGGAGAAGTAGCGCGATTAGATCGAGCTGTCCTCACGCTGAAAGGTATTCCCGACTTGTTTACAACAAGGAATGGACAGTAAATCTGGATTTTGAACGCTCCGCCGGACTCGGGATATCGACTCGACGCAGGTGAGATCGCGATATCTTGTAAAATAGAGAAGCCACATACACATAATTGAGACTCAGGTGGAGTTTGCGATTTCTTTGATCGCGAAGTGACAACCGGGATTCGATATCGAAGTCAGTGTGGCGGTCTGTATTTATGATAGCAAAGTCGCTTGGCCTGAAGACTGCAAGAACCATTAGTTCCGACACGAGGAACTCGGTATAATTCACCTGTATCCTGCACCTCCACGTTTAGTAGGACCAAATGGTCTAGTTCCACTGAGTGTACTGGCATCACGCCACCCTTTCGTAGGTAGCTTTTCCAATTCTGGTCAGCGTTTTTGTCATAGATACGGTATTGGAGATTGTAGGGCAACAAGTTCTCCAGCTCAATCGGTGCGCGAAGTTTGACTTTGATTTTAGGAGATTTCCTAAGAGGCGTGTCAGGAGATGTCGACGATCGGATACAAAACTTGCCGTGAGGCAGGGTCGTTGGAGTCCGTTTGTACCCATGCCTGGAAGCGGAAGGGTGCCTCCCGTTGATCGTTGTGAGGACAACTAATGGAAAGAGACCTCTTGGCAACTAGATCCTCGAATCGCAGAGACGAACACCAGCGATAACCAAAACCTTCTGTAATGCTATTTGGTAGGTTTTAGTATATATCAAGTGTTATGCTTACGATCTGGCTGGAGTTTAACTCTGTTCTGTGTGACAGCTTCAATGGGCAATGCATAGTCTTGCCCAGGAGCTTCTTGACCGTAAGTGCGACAACCCGACGATACTAAGCAGCGACTGACCAATCTTTTCCAACGAATACACAGGATGCCCAGTATGGTCCACCAACATGAGTTCCAACGGGTAGAACGTCAGGTTCACCACCAAATAAGTCGAGCGCAGAGTCACTATTTTGACGTTGTCTTCCACAGTTACAGCGCACAGCAGACGATCAGCATATTTCTCCATCCGAGGTCGCAGGGAGAAGGTGAATTCCCCCTCCCTGTCAACTGGAATGCCTCGAAGAGCCTCCCAGGGTTTCCCGACGACTTGAATGCCGATGTTGTGTTGTTCGGACGTCGAACCGTGCTGGAAAATTGATCAGCTGATGACTGAAAAAGTTCGTAGCTGGACCTACTTCCCGTATCATCTTCCAGTCATCAAATCGCCAGTCTATGATTTGATCGTGATTAAGTTTGACTGCATTGCTCTCCTGCATCCCACTGCTGGCATCGGTATCTGACCAGATGAAAAGAGGAGAACCCGTGCGATTGAGAATTCGGTATGGAGCATAGCTCCCGCGATCCTTCTGCATAACCAGCTCTCGTTCCCGCCCCCACATGTTGATGGAGGTTGTTGCAAGCTCGGCGAATGTGGTGCTGAGATTGAGGTCCAGGCGGTCACGAGCAGCCATAGAGACCTTCAGAGCGCTTGAAACATGATCCTTACCCAACTGTCATGATCACTATTAGCGCGAACTGTCTAGGCAACCAATTAACCAAATCTACCGATAGCACGAACTTCCAAGGGTCAATCACTAACAACACAAGGTCAACTTGATGAACTGAATATGAAGGAAATCGTACAAGGTTCCCAGTGCGAATTTGTAAGATTCCAATAGTTGATCTGCGTTTCTAGCACGGCTGATGCCTGGAGCTAAATTGTGCATGTCACTTTCACGAACTTGATCTTGCCGTGAAATGCTCACCCCTGATGACCAGTCCTTAGCCATCAAGATAAAGGGCTTCACATTGAATTGAAGCATAGGCTGTTCGTGCAAATCCCCGATTAAAATCAATCTAAAACCATGGACGGTCCCTTTCATCTAAAGCCGTCGTTATGTGCTTTTCACAGGTGAGCGTGGTGCTGCGTTCATACCTGTTCCTTCGACATGACAACATGTGCTTTCACAGGTGTTCGTCGCGCACCCACCACGGATGATGCAGATGGAGTAGTTCGGGTTTGCATGTTCGAGGGCTGTTCTCCATCGAGCAAGGTATCCCCCTGCGATCTAGCATACAGTTCAACGGCTTTTGTGGCGATCGCAGTGATGAGCATGATATCACGATACGACGCCCGAAAGACTATTTCCGTTGATGAACTTTCCATTGATACGCGCTGCTCTGGTTGAGGGGCCCGACTGTCGAGGGAAAATGTCAGGTCAATATCGTCCAAAAAGCGCACGGTGTCCGATTCTGCTCCCATTCGTATCAGCGACATCCCAAGACGATTGACGCTCAATGCCATAACACCCTAAGCTCAGTCAGCATCTCACCCGTCATTAACTAGAGCGATGCTGACCTGCTGAGACATTAAGATTTGATTTATACGAAGTCTAATGGCCTGGGAACAGGGGTCGGTATCGTTTTCTAGCACACTGATGGAAACATCGTGAAGTTCGAAGCGGAAGTCGGTGGTAAAGACCGCCGAAGATTCCCTTCTGGTTTCTATTTCGTCGGTTTTGTCAGAGACCCCTGGACTTGGGGGGCCACTGGTGAAGAATGACAGAAGTGAGAAGATGGGCTCCACGGAAAAGATGATGTGAGGAGCATCAACCGTCATGATTACAAGAGCAGAGGTACCGGACGAAGAATAAAGGACCATGAACTGGTTCCGTTCATGATCAGCAGCGGGGACGATTTCCCTGAATTTGGATCCGCCAGGTCGAGTGTTGCTCGTGGTAAATGATCGTAAGACCAACTGGGCTTCAGAAGCCCCGTCAGACATTGATTTGGAACGGAGGCTGACGTCATTCAGAGCAAACCGTGCAATCCCATGATCTCTAAGATTCGCCTCGGTGGTGGCCTCTCTGTCATACAAGTGCAGTCTGACAGCAGCTATAGATGCCACCAGGTCAATAGTGGTCCAGGGCCGACTTCCATGGAGGTTGGGTGATACGCGGATCTCGGGTTCTAGATTGGCAAGGGACATTTGCACCTCCGGGGTAGGGTTGCCGAGACTCGAAGCGGAAGTTGCAGCGGACTGAGCCTGAGCGCTGCCTTCAGGAACACCGGCAAGCACTCGCGGTATTGACTGAGACAGTCCGACGAGAATCCCGTATTGGATTTGAGTGAGGTAGAGCTTTATATCGGATATTTTGATGGCAACCTGTCGTCACGGGTGAGTAGCGTCCACCTTATCGAAGCCTGAGGCGTACTTGAGTATCCGGAACCTCGTTATCTTGAAAGCGATCAATGTGTGCCCGTTGGTGAATCTCTGCAACGATACTGATGTCATCGACAATCTTGAGCGTGGATAGTTTGCCGTCGTAATATAGGTCCGACACAAGCTGTAGGCCATTGAGACTCGCCGAAATCCTACTGATATCCCCGTTAAAGGAATTGCTCGCAAGGACCTCACCGAGGCGCATCGTTACAATATCAGGAAGGCGTGCAGGGTCAGAGGGGAAGGCGACAATGGGAGTCTTCACCGAGATTTCGAATTGCATACGGTCGATTTCAGAGGCTCTCTGTACAGCTGCATCGCGAGCTGTATCATACAGTATCTTGAGCTTCGCGAGTTTCGTGAAAAACAGGTACATGTCGTGAAGGGGCTGCTCGAGGAAGTGAACTTTGAGCGAGCCCGTGGCCAGGTAAATGGCTGATTTGATGCCAGTGTATCCGTCATCCTCGGGGTCATAGGTCTGGTATCTGAACTCGGCAAAGTTGCTGCCCTCGATGGACAAAATTTGTTTGAACTCCTCGCGGCAAACATCCACAGAACGATCATCGCTCAGGGCTAGACTCCCAAGACGACCGGTGATACGCATAGTATTTGATCCCAAAACCATGAGAACAGAAGCCGTTGACAGTGAGAGAGTCGCCAAGCTAGCGAGGTCGTTGATCAATACAACTGCTCGTCGTAGTCAGCGGAAGCCCTGCAGCTACATTTGTCATTACTCACCTTGGATGCTGTCTAGTTTCACGGCGACACGGGTAGTGCTGGTGGATCGAGGTAGTGTCTCCGTGGCGCCCGCAGGTTCCAAGCTTTCAACGGTCACTGAAGGTCCTTGCGGAACGAATGTGGTGATTAGGAAATCATAGAGCGAAATGACGGGCTCCGGTGCGGCATTGAAGATGAACGTCGATAGCCGGACATCGACACTCTGCTCGATGTTGTCGTAAACTGTAGAAAACTCTGGAGAATTTCTCTGGACGCGCAGATACGAGACCGAGAGAAGGTCCTTGTCGCCACCGTCATCTGTGTCATCGGATGAAATGAGTTGAATCGGATCATTATCCGCCTGCACCATATTCATGATCAAAGCCCTTTGCAAATCGTCAACCACGACCTAGACTCATTATGCTCACGCTCACCTCAGATTGACATCCACAGTTAGATTGTACTTAAGGAGCGCTAAGCCAAGCCGAAAGTGTTGGAGAGTGACATATCCAAGCGACTTCTCGCCCCCATCTGGACCTGACCGTGAAATCGACGCGCGTAAATCGTCGACAGCGAAGTCGAATTCGAAGATGTGCTGCCGGTGTTCCGGATTCTGGTGCGCATGTCAGTGGGCTCAGGCAATAAATGACGATATCTACTACCTCTGAGGTCCCGTCGCTCGCTTCAAAGAATACATCGTCGCGATTAGCAGATGCATGTTCGGTTTCAGATTGATTATCATCGACGTTGTATTCCAGTCCCGTGGGCGAGAATAAACTCGCAGACAAAGGCAAGACTATGGATTCCGTATCGATGTACGGTGGTGATGACTTGGGTTTGTACCTCTTCTCGGATTCCTCGCCAAATTGTGGAACGGTGACATCAATCAACCGCATGAGTGTCTTGTACTTCGTATCAGACAGGTTGACATGTAAACTTGGCAGTTTCCCGGAAACTTTGAATCGGGTAAGGTTGAGAGCACTTGGAACAATTGAGTTCTGCACTTGAAGATCGATGTTAGTACGCTCCAGTAGGTGAAAGTGGTCGCCATTTTTCGACGTCAGGGCGTCGCGACACGCCTGCAAGTTAGTGCCCATGATAAACTACGGTAGATCAGCACATGAACCCGTAATTCAAAAAGCGAATCACCTGCGCTGCTTCAAGCTTGAGCATCACTTTATCATACATGAGCGATTCCAAGCGCCTATAGTCTGCTTCGCTGTATTGCTGATGCTTTTTTGCTTGTAGCTCGCGCATGGCATCTTTATCGGCGAGGTCGCTCTCCACAGCAATGTGTCCTGCGTCAATGATCAAGTGACCACCGTCAAAGGAAGTGATGCTAATGGAAGGTCAGGTCACATAGAGAAAATGTCGATGAGTGCGCATACTCCTCAGGAATAATGATAACAGGTGCATTCATGTCTACTTGCAAATCAATCGTCTTGTGGGATTGCAACGCATATTCCAAACCGGCCCGAGTCTCCTTTCGCAAACCCTCCAGTGTTTGACTGGCGACGTTCTGCGATACAGTCATATCATGAGAGAGTGGATACATACATTTACTCACGAGCAACGCTTCCACTGACTCCAGTTGACTCTCGGGGGGTCTCAAGAACTTTGCAATTGCTTCAACATACCCTCGGTGATAGATTATCTCCATGTGGCGCATGCGAGCTGTAAGAGCAGTGTCTGCCCGCTGATCGAGTGGATTTCTCTCAAATTTGAGGTAAAAGAAAGGCTCGTCGGGCTCTGCGTGTTTCCCTGGGCTGACATGCTTGGCTATGGGATTCTTGACTCGTACTATTTGAGGATGAAGGGTATTCTTGGTGGTCCCATCGAACACACTCAGCCCCCCAAGAGAGACGGAAGCTTCGAAATTGCCCGGTCTTTGAATAAGGTCAGCACAGAATGATTCGAAAACCATAGATATAATATCCGAAGCCACCCCTCTTGGATGACTCTTCAACGCAAAAGATCCCTTCCTTAGCTCAGCTGCAACTCGCAGCTTCACAGCACCCTGCGGTGTTTCCAAGGAAGCCGCGATAGCGGATTTTTCGTCGTAGTCGAGGATATCGTATAGCTGCCTTCGTTGCTCCTCAGTCATCGGACCGCCGAAACCTACATCCTCCTTTGCAACATCAGGGTTTGCAGAGCTCCATAACCAAGATGTCCAGCTGCGAGCTTCTTGTCGCTGAGCGCGCTCCTCCTCCAGCTTTTTGCGTTGTGCAAAATCCTTCCGTAGACGAGACCGCGCGATGGACCTGTAGAAGCGGATGTCTTCATATGTGAGTTTGCGTTCCAAGGCTGCGATAGTGGCAACTTCCTATTCCCAAATGATTGAACGGGGAAAGTCCGTCCGTCAAAAGGAATTGCTTACATGCTCTCGAAGAGTATTCATGGATTTTCTTTCAAAAAGTTCCACGTATTGGTTTCGGTCGTCACGACGTTCAGCAAAGTAAGGCCAAGTCCATTTCCGCCGTCGTTCGCGGACGGTGTGTAAAAGAGCTGAACCAGCGAATCGCAGACGAGCTCTAGCGCGGTTTCTCGCCAAGTCTTCATCACTTGGTCGGAATTTGCGGTACTGCAGACTTCAGTAGTCTGGTGTAACATCTACATTTGAACTTACTTGATGCTGACGGATATAAAAATGGTACATATCCACGAGAGATATGGCGTCCCGGTATTGGTTGTCATCCAAAGCTACGCCGATCTCCTCGAAACGTAGGTGCACATCAAACTGAGGTGTCTTGTCGTCTACCTTGTGGTTCACGACAATCTCCAGGAACTCGGTAAGACCGTACCCCATCACAGTTAAGATATAACTTACTCTGCCTTCTCCCGACACGGGACTGAGGATGAACTGGTGAGAGGAATTTTGGTCATTAAGGGAGATCTGCCACAAATGTTAGTTATAGCGGTAAACTTGGGTGATAGCATACCATATCCGTGAACTTCCTGTTGGCTTCGTACGGTGGCAGGCCAACCATGCTAGGAGAATCCGTATCAAAGTAGATGGCCAGGGATAGCAGGCTCGACAGCTACGTCGTGATGAGTGACGCTGTGAAGTTTTAAGACGCTACTTACCTTATGGATTGCGCCCGCGGTGCTTTCGATGAATGCCGGCTCCCAATGTTCATCGACTGACTGGATGGTGAAGCCGGCAAGTGTGATTCCTGCAGCAAAGGGATGCTACAAGCAATGATATGGATCAAGGAGAGTCGAGTTAATTAAATGATCATACGTACACCAGGAACGCTCAGCTTGTCTTCGTATCTTACATGTATATTCTTGACTGTCACTTGCACATTATTGATTATTTTGGCGGTTAAAGAAGCCCATAGACCCTGCGACTGAGGGGATGTATCTGCTAAGCCGGATCGAACAGATCAAGAACTCTTAATATCAAGCTGGGAAGTGACTCACCCGATGAAACCTCTGCCTGCCCGCCCATGTGCAGCAACTCGGCATTCTCGAGGCGCTCTAACTTAGCGGCTTGAGCTCTGCATTCCTCCTCTTCGGGATCGATGTCATCCTGCGGGGAAGGGACTACAAGAAGATAGACATCTTCAATGAGTATTTCCACTGGCCGGTTACCCAAGTTTATCCAATGAAGGGACAGCGTGAATGTCCCGAGATATCCTGGAGACGGAATATAAACAACTGTCGGAGAGCAAATTGTGTACTAACCTTCGAGAACGTCAACGGGAAGTCTGAACTTGTCAAGAGCACCTCTTTTGAGGCGTAAGTTCCGCAACGTCAGTTGACCTACAGATGGCACGATGGATGTTTACGGGAGTGGGAGAAAATCAGGTGAGAGAAATGACCTTGTCCTATTCCATAATTGACCTGGTTCATGTCGAGGTTCTCGACATATGGGGCGAGAATTCTGTTGAACAACTGCGCAAGTCGGGGTTAGACTGAAATGTGTAGATGACGCTGGAAGTGACACGGACGACGTTCAAAACTTCTTTTCCTGGGTCCAACCACCACATTGTGGTGAGGCGATGTTCGTACGTGTTTGTTCTCTGAAGTCAGCACTTCAGTCGTTGTCGTCAGTGAAGATGTCGCTCCACTTGGGAGCGAATAGGGCATTGACAAACAAGGAAAGCGCAGCGTCGTCATCTCACGTGACTTCATCGCATCTGCTTCCGCGCGGGCCGTGCCGGGAACGGTCCGGCGAGACGACTCTCGACACCCAACTAAGCAAAGTACTTACTAGCGCTCAGAATCGTGCCCGTAAAATGCACCGATCGGCGAGTCTGGGTGACAGTGCAGCAAATGCTTATTTCTGTTTCACCCGTAGGCTACAGTAGGGAGAAAATCATTGTGACAGAACTCGGAAAGTACTTTCTAACGTTACCGCGGCTTGATGCTGTTTCGTTGGCCTGTCCTCCAATCAAAGCTTAGATAAAAGAGGTAGTTAAGGGCCCCATGAAAAAGCTTTACATATGCGAGGACTGCTCAGAACCAGTCCTAACGCACTACCCAGCCTGAGTTTACAGAAGCAAATACCGTGACGGTGGGAGCCCGCTGCGGGAAACAGCGAGAAACACTGAGGGACACGAAGTGACGGATCAACGACGTGTATAAGAAACGACGAAGACAGCTGATGAGGATACGACTAATTGACGACTAAGGACTACGTGACCGTGCGATATGTATGTTGAGCGATGACGTCATGATGTTACGATCCTGAGGCTTACAGACGGCCCTGCACTGATCGTTTCTAAGCTCACTGCACCCTGATTCTTTGGAACTATCCACGCTTTGCAACAAGATATAGCAAGATATGGACGAATTGACACTGATGCAGGACCCGGTACCCCCGGATACTAATACCTATGGAACCCCATTATGAGCGCTTCGTTATGACGCCGCGAGGAGATGTGACATCGGCCGGTACAAGAGTCTGACAGAACATCCGAGTCGAGGCGCTGCACTGGGTAATACTGTGAAACAGGTTTCTGGTCGAGCTACCGATCACCCGCGAACTGTCCGGATTGAGATCCGCCTCACCCTCACCCCCCGCCGGATGTCCGAACGCCACATGGTACCCCCCATTTCTACTAAAAAGCCCCAAATGTTTCTTGCCCGGATGAGGGGTTCAAACTTCCAATTTTCCGGGTCCCAACATTATGATTACCTGAATCCGGCGTAGAAAGGCAGAATTCCACGCTTTTCGTTCTGAAGTCCCTGCTCGGCCTGGTGCAACCTCTTTCCCCGCGTCTCACCAATCACAATGCGGCCGTATCACCGCTAAAACATGCACATAATGTCATACTGTGCACGGCAAAAGTCAGTCGGATATCGGAGCACTCAGTGCAGGATATATGACAAACAGGTCGCGAACACAAAGACTCAGTTGAATTGTGTTAGCGGTTGAGGGAGAATCGGTTCTCGCTCAACCAGGGTTCGTCGAGGATCGGGGATGGAAAGCCGGAGTCACATACTGTCACATTAGCCTCATGTCACGCTCCCCTAGTTACGCCATAACCTTGCCTGCGTTCAAATTTTTAACTTGAACTTGTCGGTACACCGTCATGGCCCCCCTCGCCGACTTTCTCCTCACCGTCTTGCCTGCCAACGTTCTCCCTCACTATCTCACTCACTATGTCACAGGCAAGACACCCCTCTCGACAGTACCTGTCGTGTTGGCGACCCTGGCGTCCTACCTCGTCATCATCTTCGGGATTCAGGAAGTCATGAGGAACCGCCCTCCACAAAAGCTTAACACTCTCTTTCGTATTCACAATGCTTTCTTGACATTGGGAAGTGGTCTCCTTCTCGCCCTAATGGTCGAAGAGGTAGCATCGATATGGATCAAAGCGGGCACATACCGTACCATGTGCGACGAGACATCATGGACACCAGTGAGTCCTTCCCAGTCCCTCTCATTCCTCACTCATCTTTGCCAATCACTCCAGAGACTCGAATTTTACTACATGATTAATTACTACTTCAAATACATCGAGCTCTTCGACACTGTCTTTTTGGCACTGAAGAAGAAGCCTCTGGGTATGCATTCCCTTACCTTGCTAGTCCACATTTACAATGTGCATGTCTAGCCTTCCTGCACGTCTTCCACCACTCTGCAACGGCTCTGTTATGTTTCACGCAGTTGAATGGCAAGACGAGCGTTGTAAGTTCCAACTTCTCACTCATTTGTCTGTCCCCCGTCTCAATTTTCTATATCAGTCATGGGTTGTCATTTCCCTGAACCTCCTAGTCCACGTGATTATGTGTGAGTCCCCGGGCGGAATATTAGCGTGGTTGCTGAACGACCTGCAGATTATTACTATTATGCGACGGCCGGTGGTGCCAAAATTTGGGTATGTCCATCGCTATTGTAGTTCGTGTCTCTCTCAAGCAAGGTCGTTTAGTGGAAGAAATACCTGACAACCATGCAAATTACGCAGTTTGTCATTGATCTCTTCATTGTCTACTTTGGCAGTACGTGTAGGCTCACTGTCCAGAGGTCTGAAAGATGTTGACACCTAGTATAGCCTACCAGCACTTCGCGTATTCCCGCTTCCCCCATCTCCCTCACGTTGCGAACTGCGCTGGAACGGAGACCGCTGCATTGTTCGGCTGTGGACTCCTTTCAAGCTATCTCGTACTCTTCATCAACTTTTACATTCAGACTTATCAAAAACCTGCAAAGGGGAAGAAGCCTGTTGCCAATGGCAATGGACATGCCAACATGACAGGGTATGGTTATGTTCATACCGTAACAGGTCGTCTCACGTATCGCGCACATTGCAGGTTCAAACAAGAGTGAAGAAACTCGGGCTATCTACGCCGTTTTCAGGCTCGTACAGAAACCACTCATTTAATTTGCTGCTGTCTCGCGTCACACCAATGCTTCACTCAAGATTTTACAGTCTACGTCCAGCCGCTTCATGTTGTCATCATGTTACCCCCTTAATCGCGTTCTTTATTCTTTCGATGAAGGCTATTTTCTGCATACTGACGCTTGCATCTCATCACTACTAGATATTTCTTGGAGTTATTTTCTGTTGATACCACGGTTGTCTTGTTTTCGTGAGGTGTGGTGGTGGTACTGGAATTTGGGGGGATATCACGTTAGGTCATGAAAGCACGACGTTGTAGTAGCAGTGTTACTTGCGAAACTGCATCTAGAAAATGCCGAGTGAGCGAAGACATTGAGTGCGTGCGTGAGACCTCGGCTTGTCCCGCCATGTCGCTCAAGGAGTCCCGCATCCTGTCCCCCCGCGAGTTCATTGTCTCTGCCGAGCTCCATATCCCTTCCACAGCAGCCCTCGGTCTACGTCAGGTATGCGTCGAGTTTCTTTCTACGTTCTACTTTATCTCACTGCTCTTCCTTAGCCCACGGTGTCACGCCGTAAAGTTGATCGCAAGGAGCTCCGTAAATCCGTCGAAGATGTCCCCAAGAAGGTCAAAGGTCTGCAATGCACCACACGAGCCATGGTACTCGCTAAGCCATGCCCTATAGCGAAATCAAGCTGGATATCCCTTACTCGCTCCCCTCCCGGATCGGTTCAGTGGAGGTCAGCGACATGCAAACTATTGGACGAAGACGACCACTGCCTCCTGAATATCTATCTCGATGTATGACGTGCTCATCGGTCGTTCTCCATCCTCGACTGACAGCTGGTCAAGGAAACAATTCTATATCAGACAGTATACTTGCACAGGCTCAACCACACCGACATTCGTTATGCCGATCCGTCATTATTCCTCCGTAAGAATTGTATCAGGATATCCTCTGCCGGGTGCAGTTCCTCTTCCTCCCATTTTTATCTCCTGTTGATCCCGGGAATACAGTGGACAACGATGGAGTTCCGGTCCCGGCTCGGAACAGATATATCTTCACTTTGGCGATACAGATATTTGCAACACTTGGCTCGTTCTCCTTCGATCCTATGCTAGTGCCGAGATATACGGTCAACCTTATATTCCTTCAGATGGCAGACTGTATCGCATGTGGCGGCAAGTTGAGCTCACTGTGATGCAAGGGCGGAACCTTGGCCATCAGAAGCCCTTCGTCGACGCGAGCGCAAGTTCCTTGACACTTGGCGAAGACTCCAGGATGGAGTCTGATCCCGTCGATTTGGATGTGTTTTGCGAAATTCACATAAATGACAGCGTTTGCGGTCGAACGACTGTGGTGAAGGGGATAGGTTCTCCGGACTGGCACGAAAACTTCTTATTTGCGGATTTACCACCCTTTGAAGCTCTAGAAGTCTTGTTATGGAAGGAGAAGCGGGTTGTGAAACCGACGCTCCTCGGTTCTATCCGCATCGCGCTCACCAATTTCCGTAGAAGTGAAGACGTAGAGGGGTGGTTCCCTGTTATTCAGTCAAGTGGTACTTTGACTGGTATTCAGGTCGGTGAGATACGCATGAAGCTCAAGGTTCATGAGTGAGTCATCTGTGTAATGTGTCTTTTCAAGTATCGCTCAACGTTCGCTGCAGAGAGATTATTCTCCCCCACTCCAGCTACTCTGGTATGCTCACGGTGAGATATTAAGCTATCACCGGGGTCAGCTTGGCCACCCATTGTTCCTGTCCTTTAGGTGCTCCATTCGCGTAACGTTTTGGAATGGATGAACGACTTCGAGCGCAAGCTCCAACTGCGTACATTGTCCGAACAACTGATGTTCATTGCCATTGCTAAGGGTGTCCTCGTCGAACATATCACAGAATATGCGGATCGTGAAGTAGACGGCACTCCTAGCTGTAAGACTTGTTTCCCATTCCAAAAAATGTCTCGTATAATTGATTTCCTCAGCACATAGTACACTATTTCGAGGCAATACTATATTTACGAAGACGATGGAACTTGCAATGGCCTTCTACGGGAGGGGATTTTTGGAGGCGAGCATTGGCAAAATAATTCGTCAAATTTGCTTCGAAAAGGTAACTATTGAAGTCGACCCAAATCGCAGTGGCAAAGGTTCCAAGGACGTCGATCGCGGGGTTGAGCAATTGGTGGAGTGGTGCCGAATAATATGGGACTCCATCTATGCACATAGGGGTGATTGCCCTCAGTATGTGTTGTCCAAACCGCACCATTTGCTCACTGACTTGGTCACTGTTCAGTGAAATGCGCAGGTTGTTTGAACACATCCGGAAACTTGTTGAGACTCGGTACAAAAACAAAGATGGACAGGACACCCAGAACAGGGAGCTTCCCTGGCAGAGTGTCTCCGCTTTCTGTTTCCTTCGTTTCATCGTGCCTGCTATCCTTCATCCGCACCTGTTTGGATTAACCCCAGGTAGTTCAATGGTCTACCTACTAGAACACAAACTTACATCACGCAGGGCTACCCAGCGCTACAGTACAGCGTAGCCTCACGCTGATTGCTAAAGTCATACAGAGTTTAGCCAACCTAAACGTCGTAAGGCCACAAACCTTGTATCTCGTTGAGTACAGCTAATTTGGACATGTGGCCTAGACCGTTCAAAAAGAGGAATATATGCGTGGGGTCATGAATTTTCTTAAGGAAAATCTCCCGGCGATGGTGGATTACATTCTGGTTGTCTCCACTCCGATCCACGATACGTACAGTCCCCATTCTGGCCACCCCGCCTTCAGTCATCAACGGCTCAAAGTCGTGAATTCCTTGCATCAACGGGGGCCGACCATCCCAATGCTCGAGAGAGAGGCTGTCCCGCTTCTTCCTCATGTCCTTGATATACCGAGACACCTTGCGTGCATCAGTTCGTCCTTGATTCGCAGCGCAAGACTGGTTGGTTCAAAGGCCAATTCGGACGAAAAAGACCATTTATCTGATCTATGTTCCCGATGTTTTGAAGTGGAAGAAATCGCCCTACAACGTGTCAGTCAACTTGCCACTGTTGAATCCCATCCGGCCCCTGTGAAATGGGATGTCCCTCAACCCCACCTGTTAGAGAAAACTCCCCACTCCCCACCCTCACCCACATCTCCTATCGATCGCATTTATCCAAAGTCATTTCGACCCTCCACTGCTTCTTCACCGTCCGACCAGCCACTTCCGACCAGTTCCCACCATCTACCTGATAGCTCTTTCCCACCTAATCCATCTCCTGCGGACATTCCTGTCCTTCGACGAGGCTCTGTCCCAGAAATCTCTTCGCGCGAATCTCCGACCTTTCTCGACGATCGAGTCTCACGTACGTTAAACCGACCGCGCTTCTTGCGGCCCAAATCAGTATCAGCCGATTCAATTTCGACCTTCACATCCAACCCTGCTGAGCCACATACCTCCTCGCCTTTTGTTCAGGATGCAGCGTCGGCAGCGGCATTTGATGAATCTATTAAAAGGCCGAAGAACATCTTCAACGGCCTTTTGATTCGACGATGATACACCCCAGTACCAATGTGTCCCTGTAATAAGTAACCCAAACCAATGACTGAATTTCTCTCCGTTCTCTGTTGTTTTTACTATTTTCCAAACTGCTGGTGATATATTATATCTGTATTATACGTTTGGATATAATTAACGCATGGAATCCTTGGGGGGTGAATAATGTCCGTTATGAGTCTGTCTTGAGCACAGTTTCCACGAGCTTCCGTACTTCAGTTGCAACATCTTCCGAAGTACTCCTGACTGTGAATGTCCGTTATGAGTCTGTCTTGAGCACAGTTTCCACGAGCTTCCGTACTTCAGTTGCAACATCTTCCGAAGTACTCCTGACTGTGATGCGACACAGCTTTTGCATACCAGTTAGTGTTGAGAAAATGGTGCACGCAGTCAAAAAAGCATACCTTTGCTTCGCGATTCGGCTCAAGGCGAAGCAAGCAGCCAACCTTGCCGTCTACAGAGGTATGGAGAACCCCAGCTCCAACAAGGTTGCTCGGATTAGGGTCAATATCGTCCAGGACCGCCAGATGATTACCGGCCAACACTTGTCGGTTGCGTGCAGTATCAATGTGGCCCGTGCTGTCCAATGTTATTGGGAAAACAGCCTGAGACTCCCTCGGTGGCCCCCCTATCAACTTCCAACGCTCAAAGAAATCTGCTTGTCCAAATTTGACACCTTCGAAAAACTTTGTGGTCGTGATCGGCAGTCGTATTGAGACGGATTGGTGGGCTCCCGCCAAGAAGGACACCGTCAGGATGGGAAACGAGGTAAATGCCTTCTTGCACTCGACGTGTAAGACTTGTTGACTTTGAGTGCGCGGGGCAAGTACATTTGGGGGAATTTTGGCAAACGTGGCGGAGAGTGCATCCGGGTCGCTGACGTGAACGGTGGACGTGAACGATGTGAGAGGAGCGGACACTTTGTTTCCAAAGTATATGGCGAGCTGCCCGAGGTGACCCTGGAATCTCGACTTGATGCCAACCTGTATCTGGACGTCTTCATAAAGTACCCCTTCGGCATTATACGTCAACTTGTGAAGCCATTTGTCGATACCTGGCGCGATGGTAAGCCGGGGGACTGCGTCGGACCCTGGAATATGACTGGTCGTAGACAAATCAAGGCCAGCGAGTGCGTTCATCAGGTTATCCGTATCCGGAGCACCCGTAGCCAAATTGGGGAGCGCATCTTTGCTCTTGGTTGCTTGGGGTCTCGTTCGTTGGCGCTCGGTATTGATTTCCTTGCCTCCATGTATCCAGGTCCGCTTGTCCTCCGTATCACCGAGCTTGCGGTTCATCCGACTCATTAACGTACTGACTCGAGGTGGGAACGGAGGCATCTCCTCGCAAACATTCTGCAACACTTCGTCGTCATCTGATCGGCTTGCGAGCGCATAGAACTCGCAGGCACGCTGTTGCAGCTCGGCATCAAGAACGTGCCTATAACGTTCGAAGATGTTGACAAGCTGGGGCTTGAGTTCTGGGAAGACATTGACCCATTTGATATAAGTAGAGAGGAGCAGAGAGCGTGTGGCAGCTACGCAGAAGTGCGATTTCGAGTGTAGTACTTTAAACTGTTCGTTGGGGCTGTACCCAGGTTCATTTGCAATGAGATGCCCATATTCGCCCAAGATATAGCCTGTTACACTGAGTCAGAGTTACGGCACGGTCGCGAGCTGTGCATCATACCTCCAACTTTGACCAGGCTCTCGTGCGCGGCAGGTGTCTTGAGATGCTCAAAGACAACTCTTGCAGCATACTCCTGAAGATCCTCTGTGTTGGTAACAATCTGCACCACTCGATACCACACTTCGTCTCCAACATGATCACCAGCAGCGCTGATAAGCTGCAATATGGTATCGACATACCATTTGTAGGAGCTCGCATATTTTTCGGTAAGAATGGCAATTTTGAGCACCATCTCTTCCCGCAATGCGTAATCTGCAACCTTGAGATATCGGAGGAGTTCTCCGACGATCAATTCCGAGTTATCGACGTCACACATGCTGTAGAGTAGATCTAGGGCACGTCTCCGAACAGAGATGTCCTTGTCGCGGAGGGACAGTATTATTGTGCCTTGATGTTTCTTCAGTGGATCGAGGGTATCTGCGCGCGCTGCGAGATGAGCCATCGTGTCCAAACCGAGGTACCGAACATTTGTTTCCTTGGAAGATATGAAGCGAGCGAGGAGAACAGCAGCCGTGTCCACCAGAGGTGAGTTGGTGTCCAAGTGAATGGCGAGTCCGATGGCTTCAAAAAGGACTGCGTGCTGGGCATTATTATGCTGCACATTTCTCGAAGGTTCGGCGCTGTTATTCATGACCATCTGAAGAACCTCGTTCAACGCATTGCGAAGTGCGGGATCCTCTATAAATTCTGTTGGTGGTGTGCTTCGTGGGGCAACTGACACGTACCTGTTGGAGGATAATACTGTAAAAGTCGTAAGAGCTTCACTTGTAACCACGGGGTGGGAACTTTGTAGTAGGCGTATGTTGCCAGGTACTCGTGCTGGATGACCAACTACGAAAACATGAATTCGCTCTCTCAAGGTACGATAGTACGGTGTGCTCACACGGTATAAACGATCAACAGCCTTGGTGTAACACACCGCAAAAGCGTCAAGATGGTCTTGGGCGAGGGCCATAACCAGACTTGTCACGCACAAGACGACACCCTAGGGATCGTTTGTCAGACATCCATAAGAAACGACGGCTTGGAAACGCACCAAATCGGGATCATCCATGATGGATACCAAGCGCAACGCCCATTCTGCCGCAGGAATGACTTCAGGATGTTTCCGGTACAGTCGCAACAGCGTCAACGCTGCTTTCTTCTTGACGAACGTCTGAGAGGTCCTGTGGCACGATGAGTGGTCAGGTTTGAAAAAGAGAGGGTAAATAAACTTCACGGTGAAATGAGAAGTCTGTGTACATCCTCCGAAAGAGCCTCTGCCATCTCACTACTACCAACGTTGGCTATTGCATGCAAAGCAAGGCAATTGTTGACCTCGTTATTCTCGTCCAGATCCTTTCGTATCGAGTTCACGACTAAACGAAGGAAATCCGAGTTCTCGTGCATCAGGAGCGTCACGGCAAGGTATCCCTGTCGATATCGTGAGATGCGGTCCAGAACTGAAAAGCTCCAGACCATACGATCTGTTTCTCCGAATACTTGGAACTCGATATGAGGTTGACGGCCTCCATGTGTCCGACATCGACCTTGTAGCCTAGTATGTATGTGAAGATGATCTTCGCAACATACCTGG
The DNA here is from genome assembly GCA_038093075.1 of Boletus patriciae. Classification (NCBI taxonomy): domain Eukaryota; kingdom Fungi; phylum Basidiomycota; class Agaricomycetes; order Boletales; family Boletaceae; genus Boletus; species Boletus patriciae. The sequence continues at coordinate 48,469 of JBBPRK010000022.1, forward strand.
AGACACGCAGATTCAGGTTGGGTGTGGAATGGACGGTGACGCTCCTGAGCTTACTTCTTCTTCTGATAACCGTCAAGGTTTCCGTCTGGGAATACCCTGTAAGCCCGAAGGACGCGATAGTGCCAGGAGAGGTCAGACCTTTGAACTTCTTGCGGATATTCGCCATCTCCTTGTTTATCCTCTTCTCTTCTAATTCGCGCACCCGTGCACCGCGGATGTCCGCGATGAACTGAGATGGCATCAGTCGGGAATCGCATTGGCAAGACGGACGAGACTCGCCTGGGTCAAACCACGCATATTGGCAGCCATCTTTGAAGGATTTAAGCGTAGACGGGTTTACAAGGGGTTGTCGTGGTGAACTGAACAGATATGCTTGCCAGTTGTTTGCCCTGTAGATGCTCAGTTACGAGTGTGTTGGGCGGACAGGGATCACTGGTGTGCTTATGTGAAAGGAGCCAATTCAGACATAAAGTGCCTGAACGTCAACAACTCAAGCCTCGCTTCTCATTAGATTTTAGCACACATTAGACCGGATATTAGAATACATGGTAGATGTGACCGAGGTGGGATATGAGTCTATGATGAATGCTGTCCGTGATGGTAGTCTAATCATGAATAAAAGCTACGCGAGAGCCGACTTGGAGTGCCAGGTCGCGAGTTGTATGCGGAACCTACACCGAACGGTGTTGAATATCCCGACCTCGAACCTGGTAGTCTGCTGGTGGAGAATGCGGGGGACGCCATTGGCGTCGCATTCTGAGAACTAGCTGCCGACTGTGTAGACATCCGCTCGTTGCTGTAGCGATTCAGTATCTGCACAATATTCCGCGTGATTGAATCTAGATCTGATAATTCCTGTGGAGACAGAGAAAGGTCGTCGTTCAGTATTTCTTCACCCGCTTCGTCCTCTCGTGTAGGCATGCCCGCGAGGTGAGATCCAGTGCGCATTTTGTTCATATGAATACCCTCGAATACCCGCAACATGCAGGCCTCCATCATGGTCTTCATGTACTGGAGATCGTCCAAAACATCCAAGTTTCCGACGATGGGAAACCATTCATCGCATTCAAGGCCGCGTTCGGTGACTTGAATATCGTTGGCACCAAATAACAGATAAGTCATGGGATCGAGACGTGTCGTGTTGAGCAGGTACATTTGCGGGGTTTGACCTGCGATGGTGAGATTTTGCCGTTTCTCCGCGTAGGCATATATTTGCTTCTCTCCCTGGAGCAACGAGGAGTCATCTTCAGACGATCTAATGTGCTTGCGGTGGTTCACGCTACTCGGATGAATGAAGGTCATCTATGAGCCGATCAGCGGACATGGGACGACGATTACGAAAAGCCAGACCTTGTCGTGCTGGGTGCGTAATGTCATCTCACCCGTCCGGACAGCAAACTTGGGTTGAGTCGCAACAGCAACGAGAGCAGCAAGTAAGGGGAGGGAACGTGCATTGACATTGAGTGCGGGTGGCACCGTCCATTCGCGGTCGCGAGCTCGACCATAGCCGCCGCCCGAATCGGCTGCGTTGATAACCCCAGCTTGATATAGAGACTGCAAGAGATGCCCTCGAACTCTGGTGATCAATACCAGCGTTGACTTGGAGAGAAAGTTGTCAGTGCAGAACCGGGACGCCCGCCCATGCTCGCCATTGCGGTACATCTCGTACCACGCATCGTAGGCGTTCAGTATCGTCAATGCATCGGATCTGAATTCCCTTGGAGACCATGTGGCCTTGACGGCGGCTGCCTCTGCTTTGAGCTGTATAGGCGAAAAGAAGGGGTCTCGGTTTGTGAGGATCGCGGCTAGTGTCAGCGCTTTGTCGAGACAACGGAAGAAGACGCCATACAGGACCAAACGGCCCATCTGTACATCAACCGGCAGTTGGAGAAGGACACGACCAAGCGACGTCAGGTTCTTTTGATGGTCCAAAGCGCCCACCATCTGAAGGGCTTTCATAGCTGCTGCGACGCGATCGGCTGCAGGTGGTTCGATTGTAGCCGCGAGAACTTCCTCGACCTCCATTCCGGGAAAGCTCAAGGCCTTGACATGCATAACAACGTTGCTGAGGTCCACGCGCTTCATCTCGACCGTCTGGTGCGGATGAAGGTTTGCGGCGCGAGTCCTGCTCAAGAGACCAAAGTACTCTCCAGGACGATGCCTGCCTGCGCGTCCGACCCTCTGGTTGAGATTTGATGAGCCAACCCATGCTGAGACGAGGGATGATATATGTCGATCGGGGTCAAACCGCAGCTCCTTGATCTTGGCTGTGTCGATGACGTAGACGACGTCTGGAATAGTGACGGAGGTCTCGGCAATGTTCGTCGCCAAGATGACACGACGAACGCCGTTGGGAGGGGGATCGAAAATGACTTGTTGTTCGGAAAGGGGTATCGTCGAGTGTAGGATGTGGATACTATATTTTGTTTGATCGCCGAAATCGAGTGGGAGCCTACCATCCAACAAGATTCGTTGCACGGAAGAGATCTCTTCCCATCCCGGCAAAAATACGAGGACGTGGCCGGAATCGGACAGTTGGAGGACGTGCGAGACGGTGGCAGCTATAAGAGGGGCAGGCAGTTCTAGCTCATCATCGGTCAACGAGGGTTGGTGAGACGATGGAAGGGACGAAATAGCGTTTTGATTATGCTGGGCATACGCCTCTTCCCGGGCGAGGTACCTGGAGACAGATTCGTCGCTAAATACCCAGCGGAGCTGGGATCGCGCCCTCATGTCACCGATAAAGTCCTCCAAGAATAGTCTTGTGACAGGAAAGGTACGACCGGGGATTTCGATTACGGTAGACTTGTTGCCGGCAGCATCAGGAAAGTACTCTTGGAACAAACGTGGATCAATGGTGGCACTCATGAGGACGACCTTGAGAGGGAGGTTGCGTGTCTTGCGGTCCTCCATGAGGCGCTTGAGCACGACGAGGAGGAGATCCGTGTCGACGTCGCGCTCGTGAACTTCGTCGACCAAAATATGAGTGACTTGGTCCAGTTTCGCGGCTGCGAGGCCGCCCTCCGACATGGCAGACTGGAGACGTCTGAGCAAGACACCGATGGTACAGAAAGTGATGGAGCCATGTTCTTCGGGGAGCTTTGACTCGAAACGAACGCTGTAGCCAACAGAGCCACTGCCGACCAGCTCACCGCGCTCCTTTGCGATGCGGTCGGCGACACTGAGTGCTGCGAGACGACGAGGTTGTGTGCAAATGATGTTACAGTGTGCGCCTTGACCGCGATCAATATAGTCGTCGAGGATTAGCTGAGGTACCTGGGTGGTCTTGCCGGAACCGGTGGCTGCCATGCAGATAGTGACGTCATTGTTTGAGATGTGGGAGAGAAGCTCGTTAGAACGGGTGTAGATGGGTAGGGCAGCGCGCATGGATCGCATTTTCTCAGATGCTGGATCGTGGAGATAGGTCTGGCGTCTCTTGTCGAGTTCTGCGGACCTGATGGCGGCGAGGCGAGGGGGATAATGACGAGGAAAAGAGGGAGGTGGGGGAAGTGGATGAGGGGCAGCGGAGGGTTTATTTGAAGCGGGCCTGTTCTTGTAGAGCATGCTCCTCTTGATATCGGAGCAAAGGTCGACGATATCGGCGGCGAGGGTGCCGCTGACGGGGAGAGCGACTCTTGGGGCGAGACCGAGGTCCTTTCCAGACTTTGCTGCGGCGAGGTAGCGCTTCCAAAGAGCTGGATCGCAGCTCTCGAGATAGTGGGCGACGTCGAGGTAGCACTGAATTTGGGCGTTCTTCTTCGTGGAAGCGGAGCCCATGCCGATGCGACGACCGTCGACGGATATGACGGCTTCCCATGCAGTATTTGCGTGTTTGACATGAAGCTGCTGATAGTCGATGTCGGGTCTGGAGAAGCCGTAGAGACGACGGTAGTAATCCATGAAGCTGCGTGCGCGCTCATAGGAGACGATGGAGCCATCGGACAGGGTGAGCTGGAGCGGAGGTGTGGGGATAGGGAGTGCAGACTTGGATGGCTTGTCGAGCTAGACACGGGTCAGTTGTAGAGTGCGGGGAGAATGAAGAGCACGGACGAGGCCGAGGTCGTGGAGCTGGTAGAGTGCGGAAAGGGCACAGAGACGCTCCGCGGACTTTTTGTCTGTGTGGTCGCCTATGGCGGTGACCTGGGGGACGGTGTCGAGGAGGAGGGAACAGCTGTGGGAGAAGTGAGCGGGTGGAGTGGAGCGGAAAAGAGGACGGACCGGACGATGTGTCGATTGGCGGCGGTGTCGAAAAGCTCGGTAAACCGATAGTCGAGCGGGATGGCCAAGGCGGCAGCCAAGTTGGCGACGGGAGACTTTGGGTTGTCGAGGAGAGAGGGCCGGGGCGGGGGCCGGGCGGTGCCATGCTGGCGGCGGATGTTTTCGATGTGGACGGCGTCGTGGACTGGGCCCTTTAGCGGCGGTGGTTTTGGCTTTGTCAATGGTGCACGGCGGGGCGGTGCAATCTTCTGCACTTTGCCTGGTCTGTTCAGTGCTGGGGCGGTGAACGGCCGCTTCGACGAGGAACGCTGGGCCATCGTCGACAACCACCGAAACATGCTCGTATTGGAAAGGCAAAAAAAGGACGGGGATGTACTACTCGGCATTCTCCGCCCGGTGCTGGATCGCGTCGCGGATGGTGAGCAGATACTTGAGCCGCACCGCCCACCGCTTTGCACTCGCCCAGTCCTCCCGCCCGACCGCATCCTCGATCATCCCCAGCGCACCCTCCATCTTGCCTGCAAACAAGGTCTCAGCACGGCTACTCACCACTGCTTGCCACTTGCCGTCGTTGGCCGCCGTCAGCTGCCCAAGCTCCTCCCCCGCGCTGCGCTCGATCGCCTCCCTCGCCTCCATCACCTCCACGATCAGCCCCATGTCCTCCATCTGCTCCGCCTCGCCCACCTCCTTCCCGTTCCGTCCCAGCACATACCCAATCCGTTCCATCGGCGACAGCAGCGTCCTGTATGCCCTGTTCACCGCGTTCGACACCGCCAGCGCCGCGCCCTTGTCTCCCTTAGTACCTCGTTAGTCACGTCGACACGTTAGACTAGTGTACCTACCTCGCTCCTCGTCGCCCACCCGTCGGGGTGACACAGTCGTTGTGCCTCCAGGAACCGCCGCTTCAGATCACCCGTGTCGACCACGAACGGGTTCGGCCCATATGGCAGCCCGAACAGCTCGTGGGGTGTGATTGAGTCCTGCACCCTCCCAACGTACTTGCACGCCGGACACACCGGCAGCGCAGTGGGTAGTCCCGCCCCGCATGACGGGCATGTCCTTCTTCCCACACCGCGTCCCCGTGCTAGCCCCGCCACTCCCCGACGTGCGCAGACTTTGCGGAGCTGGTGGAACATGTTCATGGGAGTCGCACAGTCCCGTTTCCTCTTTTGATTCCTCTACACATGACCCTCCCTCAACATATGCGCGCGGACGACCCCGCCGCCGCCGATCCTGCCCGTCGTCGTCTCCTTCAAAAGTCTCCTTTTCCTCGCTTCCCCTCTTTCCCGTCACGCACCTCAACCATCTCCACCAACACCCTCCCCCTTCCCGACGACCACCCCGCAGACGACATACACATCGACGATGCCCGCCTCCCCCATCCCCCAGACGACAAGGACGTATACCGCTGGGCCATCCTGTACGAAAACCAGAGGGGGTCCGTCATCCCTACCCCTCCCCTATTCCTTGCTAACCACCCTCTAGAATCACCCTCTTCTCCACACCTTTCTATTCTCCTCTCTCCCTCCTCCCGTCCGATCCACAGCCGTTCACAATACCCCACAACCACAACACCCGTGCACACCAACCAAATCTCTCCCTCCACAACTACCCCCTCCCCGACGGAACCTGGCGCTGGGTCTCCGGCGCCTGGATGATCGACATGCGAACGGATCTTGGCGAGGTACAGCACGACGGTTTTGAATACAACTGGTTCTTCCGTGACAACAACTGGCACGCCAAAATCGGAAAACTCAGCGCCGGCGCGTGGGTCAGACGCAGGCGCTGGCTCAGGCTCATGATGCGCCCTGCAAACCATACCCGTTCACTCAACGGCCCCCGTGCCAATCAGGCTGCCATTCTTTCCTCGCCGTCTCTCGTGCGTCCTGCATCCAAACTCTCTTTGGTCGAGTTGGATCTCCATACTTCCCACGTGTGGGACGGAAGCGAACAAGACTGGCAACACGTCCATCGCTTGCTCAGGCACCTCGGACGTGACGGGCGCAAACTCGAATTCTGGCGAATGTTGCTCGGACCTTATGCGACACACGCACTTGACATCAAGGGAAAGGGTAAGCAGTCCGATCCTCTGCCCCCACCCTCGCCAAACACTCTCGAAAAACGTCTCTCGGATGTCGTTCCTGAGGGGCGCCCCCCTCCGCTGGTGCATCTGACCACCATCCTTAGCAACCATGTATGTGTGCTCCATTGATCCTTTCAGACTGACTAGAACACGTATGCGATCAGGGAGATGCTATTCTCCACTCCTTTGTCTTTCCGGAGTCGCGCGCCAAGTTTGTCGATCTCGTGAGACGGGCCGGGCTGGCAGAAGAGCTCGAAAGCGGTCTCGGACGCGCTTTTTCGGCAGCTGATGTTGACTTCTGGAGTTATGCCGACAACTTAGACAATCTCTTGGACAGGGACTGAGTTGTTGACGGGAGGATGATATGCATATTTCTCTTTCGCACTGAAGATTATAAGTATATCTATGTATCAACGGTTTGAATGGTTTACAGTATTTTGTATTTACTTGGCCTTGCCTGCTCGACGCGCACTTGGATTCCAGTCATGACGAAACGAGGGAAACGGACAGCTCCGGATTGAGATTCAACCCATTTAGATTGGCTCAGAAGCCTACTTTACCTTTGCATACTTATGCAGATCTCCGCTCTACACCATACGACGACACTCGGACAGTTCATTTCGGGTAGCAATCACATGAGGGTTTCAAGTCATTTGTATTTACTTGCGCCATGCTCAGCAATCGGGTAGTCGATGACACCCTCATCCCCACCCAAGCCCCCACCCAAGCCAACTTCGTCATGCAAGACGACATTCGCTGCAATCATAGAAAACATATCTGATGACCCTGATCATCCCCTGCAGATCGCTCTGCGCACATATTCGCTCTGCCTCTCTCTTTCTCTCGGTCCCGCATTGCTACCAGCCATTTTTGCATTAGCGGTCCATCCGAAAAAACTTGCGGCGCGTGCAAGCGTCTTTCGGCGTGCACTCTCGAGGGAATTGCGGCCGACTGGGTTCGCCTCGGCGATCACAGCCGCTGTTGGGGGCGGAGCTGCCTTGCGACGACTCTGGGACTTCCTGGAGCGTCGATATACCCACTGGGCCTGGGTACACCATATCAACTCCAAGTTATCGCTCTGTCAGAGAACATTTCTCGCAAACGTAATCTCCACGACGCTTGGGGTCATTCTCTTGCGACGGACAAGGTATACACGGCGCGGAGCAGCGTCCCCCACCTTGGATTTCACCCTACTTCTCCTCGTTCGCGTACTCGACGCGTCGGTACAGGCGTTCCTCCTTCGAAAAGCACGAGAGATTGCTGCGCGACAGGTCCTGGCCCCTTCACGCAATGATGTAGCGTCACGACCCTCCAAGGTTCCCTCCACACCGCCAGATGCCAGGTTGCTCGACAAGCAATCCGAAGACTTCGCTAAGGAGTGGCAAAACAAGGTTGCGATGCATTTGGATGCACTTGTTTTCTGGGCCAGTTCCGCAAGGTTCGTGACGGTACTACTGTGTCCGTGGTATTTGAGTCGTTTATTCTTCCACCAAAGGATCATGTGGTGCTTCTTCTATCAACCTCAGAGGTATATTGCTTCTACTTGGCTCCTGGCTTGTCTGACTTGATATATGGTTCCAGATTACCTCCTGCCTTTGTGAAATGGTACGTATCTACGATTTATCAGCATCGACATTACAAATACTCCTCCCTGCGACAGGATAGACTCTCTTGCTAACGTCGACAAGAGGTTGTTAGCGGTCATCCGCAGTCTTCGGGAAGGCACGTGGTCATATGTTCGCGGTTCATCCACACAACGCAACATCGCTAGCTCCCTGGCCGAGGAACTCGGACATTCCCCATCATGGGGTGACCCCAATGTCCTCCCTGCATACGGCGCCAAATTCGCCAACGAGGCATGGAAACAGCTAGGAGTTGATGGGCGATGCGGTATTGGAGGAATGCCCTGCGAGCTTCTCCATGGCGGCGTTGGTGCAAGATTCGGGCTTCAGAAGAGCTGTATTGCCAATGTTGCAATCAGAGCCATACGTGTGTTCGCTCAAGCACTTGTCCTCTATCTACCTGTACGTCTGCGCCGCGCATACCCGTATGGCTCTACAGCTCAACCGGGCGATGTTTCAGGTCCATTTCCTTCCCATTCTCCTTACCAAACCTAGCTCGATCATGCGTCCCCATCGTGCTTTACTCGCACTCCTAGCAGCCATCCGAAGTGCGACATTTCTTTCGACGTTCGTTTCCTCGTGCTGGCTCGGAGTCTGCTTCACACGCACTCTCGTGTCAGCTCGGCTCTTCCCAAAGATTTCGCACGACGTCTGGGACGGTCCTTACGGCGGTACTCTCGTTGGTTCGCTTTTGTGTGGGACGAGTATCTGGATCGAGAATGCAAGGAGGAGGAGGGAGGTGGCGCTTTACGTTCTGCCCAAAGCTTTAAGAGCTTCGATATCGGAAAAATGGTTGCGCAGCAGTCATCCAGTGGCCCAACTCGCGGAATGGTGAGTCCACGCCTGACTCGATGCTTCACTTCTAAAACCACAATGATGTAGCCTAACATTCATCTTATCGTTGGCATCGCTCTTGACGTTCTCGGTTCACCAACCAGAATCTTTAAGAGGACTGTCGAGATCGATGTTGACTTTCGTCATGAAAGGACCCGATGCTGGCTTTTGGAAAAAGCGCAGGAGAGAAGTCGCTGAATGCCCTCCAACGCTTGTGGATTTGTCCATTCCTCCATCCGCTGACTCCGATTACCACGAGGATTAATTCCCGCCGACCACAAACAAGACTCAAGTGATATAATGAATATAACAAGACAAGTGCAATATCTGATTACCCACTCCAGCGATGTAGCGCACAATCATAGAATGAACAACTTGCAATTGAAGTATCACTTCCGCCTTCGTGATGTTGAAAAGACCAATCAACACCGTAAGCGAGAGATTCATGTCGGTCAAATCGTTTCGTTATTTCGTGATCAGTGCCATCCGCGAGCAAGCCTTCTCCACTAATTGAAGGGTGGAAGCACACGACTTTGAAACCATCGTGCATGCACGCGACAAGGAGGTCGTGCTTGCGTTCGGCGGATGGATGCCACTTTACCCGCCAAGCTCCACCTCCGACGTCCACACTTGTTAGAGGTTTCAAGGGCTTCCGCGTGTCAAAAAGCTGAACTTTGTTGTCATAACTGCACCAGTGTTATTTTTTCCCCGAGAACCATCGAACACAACCTACCTCCCAACAGCGATTAAATGTTCTATATGCGGGTGGCTTTGAATTGTAGTCACCCCCGCATCGAACCTGCGCAATCACTCTGCTCAACTATCTGGAATGCTAACGGCTTCGTCTTCGCATACCATTTATTGACGAAGATGGGCCGATCAAGACCTTGTCGTTCATCCCAGCCTTTCATTTGAAGATCATCTCCGCCTGATTCGAAGGATCAGAAATCATGACGAGAAATCGTGTGAAGTAAAAGTTGTCACCCGAATAAATTACGGAACTGTCCCAGTAATTCCACGCCGCAATCCAGGGTTCATGGTCATGAGCATGCCACTTGTCGAAAACAATAAGCTCCCCTTGGGAACGTGGCTTGAGAAGCGACAATGACCCATCTGATAGTGACGCGACCAGGTTGCCAAGGCCGCTGCAATAGTATCCGTCATCCGTCGTTGAATCCGGTGAGAAAGGCTCGTCCGTACTTTGTTGGAAATCGGCGGTTTGACCAGTCGATGGAGAGGCATAGAACATCATCGGGCGCACAGGACAGTCGTTGGAGTATGGCTAACCTGTTCTGATCGAGGATTACAGTCAGCATCACAAATTTTCTGGCTAGATGGGATGATTCGGGAAATAGACACCTCGTGAGCCAGCCATTCATGCAAAGATATGTTCCCTTCAGAATCAGCGATTCCCAAGACCGGAGTGCTTGTGGATGATCTATGACACCTGACAATGTGGGTGATGCGGTCCTCTGGTCACAGGGATAGTCACCATTTCATATCAAGAACCGCTGGCAAGTCGATTTCTTGGAGTTGCGAACTGACACAAGCTGTAAGGTGAGCTCAGTACAAGGTAGAACCTGAACTCACAAGGCGTTTCCATCGGTAGATGATACTCGAAAGACCAAGCATTTGCCTCGTCGACTCTGAACGGTTTTGGGTGCTATCGGCGCATCATCGGCGTCATCGTCAATGGCATTCTTGGTTTGGGTGGACTCCAGGTTATATGTCCCACAGACAAAGATATCTTGCGAGCCGTCGTGGGGGCAAAACTCGACCGAATCCGCCGGCCAGGTAGTGTTAAACATCTGCAGCTAGCAAGTGTGATTCCGTGACTGTGACACCAAGCTCGTATCGCATATATAGAGGTCTTACCCCTTTCTCTTGAAGTTGATCCTAACCTAGCCATGGATGTCGATCATCTCACAGACAAGACGAGGCAGTCGTTGACTTCTGCTATCCAGCTCGCCAAGGACTATTCAAATGTGCAAGGTGACCGGTTTCCCCCATTACTAAACCATGGCGTTCAGCAATCTCTCAGTCCATCCAGCACACCTTGCATTTGTTCTCCTCAACGAAGGTCAAGCTCCCGAGTCTGTTCTACCAGGATCGAGAGCTTCCTCTCGACCCCTTTTTGCGTCAGTGATTCAGAGAGCGGGCGGTGATCCAGTCAGTAACCTAAGCGCCGTTCAGTTTTTATGCACCGATTCACTTGCGTTAGACACCTATCACCCGCGGTCTACAAAAACTCATCGTCAGACTTCCCTCTCAGTCACCAGCCCCCGACGAAATCACGCTTAGCCATGCTGCTCTTAAGGTTTTGCATGAGGCACAAGAACAGCAGAAAACTATGCACGATTCATATCTTGCTCAGGATCACCTTCTCCTTGCCCTCATAAAGGATCCCTCCATTGCATCTGTCATCAAGGAAGCTGGGCTTACCGAACCAGTTCTTAGAACTGCTATCCAGCAAGTTCGAGGCGACAGGCACATTGAGAGTAGAAATGCCGAGGAAGGCTTCGATGCCCTCCAAAAGTATGCAATCGATCTGACTGCACTCGCTCAAGAAGGGAAGATCGATCCCGTCATCGGAAGAGATGATGAGATAAGGAGGGTCATCCGAATTCTGTGTAGAAGGTGTTGTTTCTCAGTCGTATCACCACAACACCCATTGATTGATCCCATAGAACGAAGAACAACCCTGTCCTTATCGGTGAACCTGGTGTTGGTAAGACCTCCATCGCCGAAGGTCTCGCCCAGCGCATCGTCAACCGAGATGTTCCTGCATCCCTCATTGGACGACTCTTCTCTTTAGACATGGGCGCTCTCATGGCTGGCGCCAAGTACAAAGGAGAATATGAAGAGCGAGTCAAGAGTGTTCTCCAGGAGGTTGAAAAGGCCTCTGATGACGGAACCCCCGTTATCCTCTTCATTGACGAGTTACATCTCATCATGGCAGGGAGAGGCGCAGAAGGTGGTGGCATGGATGCTGCTAACCTCTTCAAACCTCTTCTAGCAAGGGGAAAACTCCATTGCATCGGTGCTACAACACTTTCGGAATACAAGAAGTACATTGAGACTGATGCAGCACTTGAGCGAAGGTTTGCACAGGTGCTTATCAACGAACCCTCGGTTCCGGAGACTATCAACATACTGCGAGGAATACGAGAGAAATATGAAGTACATCATGGCGTCAGGATACTTGATGGAGCTTTGATATCCGCGGCAACCCTTGCTCATCGCTACTTGACATCAAGAAGGCTACCTGATGCTGCAATCGATCTCGTTGACGAAGCTTGTGCTAGGTGAGTTCTACCAATACTTTGGTGATTCCCCTGCAAGTACTTCTACTTGCTTACCAGCGTGCGAGTGGCTCGAGAAACAGCTCCGGAAGCCATTGATAAGCTGCAACGTCATAGGCTACAGCTCGAGGTCGAAATCCACGCGCTGGAGAGAGAGAAGGACAAAGCAAGCAAGGATCGTCTCGCTGCTGCCAACAAGGCAATGGCAGAGATTGACGACGAACTCCAACCACTCAAGGCTGCCTATGAAGCTGAGAAAAAGCAGGGTGACGAGATCAATAGTGTTCGCAAAAGGATTGATGAACTCAAGGCGAAAGCTGACGATGCCGAAAGAAGGCAAGATCTTGTTTTGAAACTTGAGTTGATCGGTGGCACCTAATGCACTCGTGTAGATATGACCTTCAAGCCGCTTCAGATCTTCGCTATTATGCTCTTCCTGAATTGCAGAGCCGACTCGAGCACCTTCAAGCTCAAAAAATGCATGAAGACACCAATGGCGATATCGGTGCTGACACTGTTACTTCGGAGCATATAGCCGAGATCGTTGGTCGATGGACATCCATTCCGGTGACAAAACTCATGTCAACAGAAAAGGAAAAGTTGCTTCACATGGAGAAAATTCTCGCCGACTCAGTGGTTGGCCAACCTGAAGCTGTGAAAGCTGTAGCAAACGCAATCAGGTTATCTCGCAGTGGGCTGACGAATGCCGAACGACCTATTGCGAGTTTTCTGATGAGCGGCCCCTCCGGAACTGGCAAAACGCTGTTAAGTAAAACAGTAAGCTCACGTCTACATGGGTTATCAGTCGGGAAATGACCCCTGATTTGATTAGCTTGCATCGTTGCTTTTCGACTCTCCGGATGCCATGATTCGGATTGATGGATCTGAATACTCTGAGAAGCATGCGATTGCGCGTCTCATTGGAGCACCTCCAGGTTATGTTGGCCACGAATCGGGCGGTCAACTCACCGAACACGTCCGGCGCAAGCCTTACTGCATTGTCCTCATCGACGAAATCGAAAAGGCGTCTCACGAATTTGTGACCCTTTTCCTACAAGTCCTCGATGATGGTCGCCTCACAGACGGCCAAGGCCGCATCGTTGACTTCCGTAACACAGTTATCATCATGACTTCCAACCTTGGTGCCGCTTTCCTCGGTGACCTGCCTGAAGGTCCGATCAGCAAGAACACGAGACAACTAGTCATGGGTGCAATCCAAGCTCATTTCCCGCCTGAATTCATCAATCGCATTGATGAGATCGTCATATACGTGAGTTTGGCACTATACCCTCGTGGTCGGCAAGTGAATCCCATACTTTGACAGCGTATGCTATCAAGAACCGACATACTCAAGATCGTGGATCTCCGCTTGAAGGATATTCAAGACAGGCTTGCGGACCGACACATCGTTCTGGACGTTGATACCGAGTCGAAACAATACCTCGTGTCTATTGGTTACTCACCCACCTACGGCGCACGTCCACTGAACCGCACGATCCAAAGCGAGATACTGAACCCATTATCCGTCTTGTTGCTCTCTGATCGTATTCACGATGGTGAGGCCGCCAGGGTTAGATTTGATGGACCTCGGAACAGAATCGTGGTCATTCCTAACCACGATGCAAGCGTCGGGATGGAAGGGGTCGAGTTGAACGACTCAGACGACATTGAAATTGAGGAAATGGACTAGGTGATGTTCGTAGCCGTACGTGTCATTGTAGGATAGCAGAACAACGTTCAAATTCCATGGAGTTGCGAGTGTATCGCGTCGGGAGACGGTGAACAGTGCAGTTTCCATTTCGAGTCGAACGCTTTCCGGTGCGTCCGAAAGTTAACCATCGACCACGACAAGCATGCTCAGCCGTCGGCTCGTTGCAAGGTTTCCTCAGCTGATAACATTGGGTAGGGCGTCGTCCACCGCTGCAAGTACCCCACCCGCTCCCGTCTCCGAGTCGAGCGTCGCACCGCAGTCACCCAATTACCCAACGAAGTGGTCGACCAGTCAGCAGCCCCGGCCCGTGGCTCGTTCGGGCCCTCGCTTCGAACAGACATCCATGGAGCTCCAGCCCAACCCACTCAGCGCTATGGAGTTGGTAGCCAATGAACCGGTCAGAGTTGTCCACGGCCGAAAGGCTGTTTGTGATGGTGGTAAGTAAAACCAAGACATTCGTTTTTTTTGGTCGACCAGTGCTCATACATTGGTTAGGAGGAGGTCCTCTCGGTCACCCCAAAATCTTCATTAACCTAGTTCGCGCTGGTTTACTTGTTCGTGATGTGCCGCTTTACTGACATCATTCAAGGATCAATCTGGTCCTCGCCCATGCGGGTATGTATTTCATTGTTCCTCCCAGCTCACGCCGTATTGATTTCGGACCTGCTTTCTAGTTACTGGTATGTTGTCAAACACTTGTCTTGTATGTTTTGGGCCTTACATCAACCCGTCAGTGGCCTCCGGTTTGAGCAGGCCCCGCATGGACATGAACATTGATCTGTGACTAGACAAAACGGTTTATGTAGAGATATACATCAGAAATCACTGCTACTACCAACAAAGCGGAAATCAGTGTAGACTGCGTGGTACCTTTATTGCAAATGGGTAAGACTACAACTCAGCGCTCTACAAGACCCAATCTGAGTAGGTAAGCTACTAAAATGCCAGTAAGTATAATAAGTAGGGCGAACTAAGGCCAACGAGGCAATACTACGCGTCAGGAGAGGGCGGCGTCCGGGGCGCCCATGGTTCGCCAGGAGGTCAAAGGTAAATTTAGGGATGGGTCCGGGGATGACGATATCAATCCAGGTGGAGAGTGCGAGAAAGTACAGACATGGTAGCAATGAACGCGTGTATATAGGATAAAAATGAACGTTCCCGACAGAGTCGCGGACAATAAAAAGTTTCAAAGGAGGGTGAGGGAGGCTGTCATTCATTCCCTGGTGAATGAAAAGACATGGGGGAGAGTCGAGGATACTCCCCTTCTGCCACAGCTTCAAGGTGCGAGAAAGGCGGGAGCGTATGTGAAGGTGAGAGGTGGTCACTCGGGGACGTTGGCAATGGTGTCTGAGCGGAACAAGAACTATCAGACGAGAACCATAAGGAAATACGTTTACATACCACTTTGAATATTGGATTTATCGCGGCACGAGGGTCAATCAGATCAGTTGGCGGGTGACCATATAGCTGACCATTGCACTCGTACGATTTGTGGGAGGAAGAGGGATATTGGATAAGAGGAGGGACCACATAAGGACTGGCGGATTCATGGGAATTGGGGGAGTGCATCCATGAATTGGGTGAGGGGGAGAGCGACAAAAGATTAATTGGCGGTGGCGAAGAGGTCCCCGAGACCGAAGAGGTGGTATCGACAGAAGCACGGATACTGAACTCGTTGAATTGATGATCTAGCGATATTGAATTTGATGATCGTGCGGAGGTGGGGAAGTCATCATAAGAAGTTCTGCCCGTCCTCAACGAGGATGCAGATGTCATGCGGTTGATACCGTAGATAGCCGGTCGCCGAACGCGTGCGGGGCCCGGATCACTATCCACTGTTACAGACGACAGGGCTGACATCCTCCCTGTGCTGTGGACATCCGACGATGACATAGAATGGTCATCATCGAAGTCTCTACGACGAACCTTGTTCAAGCGTTCGTCTCTAGGTAACCAGCGATCACTCGAAGGTAGGTTCGTATCTGGGGGTTTGAGATATCGCCCAGAGGCCGCATTCAACGTGGGCGAGGTTACTTTGGAGCTACTCTGGTTTTGCCGTATCGGGCCGGACGCTGAAATCTTTCCCATGTCCAAACCATCGTAATTTGGACGTTGGTTGACGCTCAGCAGGCTACCCGAATGTGTCCACTTCCACTCCAACTCGTTCCTTCCGGTAGTTTGCATGAGCATCTGATTGCGCTTCTGCATGACAGCACGGGCTTGCTCCCTGTGTGACCGCTCCGCAAGTGCGCGACGCTGTTTCTCCGCTTCAAGTTGTAACCGTTCGGCCTCCCTTTTGATAGCTTTCGCATCCTTACGAGTGTTGGCCGGTGAAACGTCTGTGACGGAAAGGCAATCAGAGTTCGTAGACTGCGTACGCTTGAGAGAGGGTGTCGAGCCCGATCCCGGAACCTCGTCCACGGGAGGCAAGGACTGTTGATGTGGCTTATCTCCATGACCAAACACACCGAGACCCCATCTTGAGTTCTTCTTGACAAACCCAAGGGATCCAAATCTGCCGAGCTTGCTGACGGACGTGTGTGTGGTGTCTTGCACAGCCATCGGGGGTGGAATTGTAGATGGCTGAGTGTCCATCGCATGGTTATCTTCTGGCATTTCAATCAATGGACAAGACACATCCATCTGGTCCGAATCCGACCGAGCATGATGTGAAGGCCACGAAGATCCATTTGAGCGGACTTCCTCGATGATGTCTGACGAAAGTAGAGGGTGGGTGTATTCTGTTGTTTTGTGAGAAGAAGGTGAATATGTAGTCGGTGTGATGATAGAAGGCACGAAGGCGGTGCGATGGGAAGAAGCGGCGTCCGGAATGTGGGATGGGTGGAGACTCGGGGTGGGATGATATGGGGATTTGGGCAGGGAGTTGTGGGAATGCGACGGAGGCACACTGCGGGGGGACGCAGAAGGTGTGATGAATGGCGCGCCATTCGTATGCGGCTTTGATGGGGTTGTGGGTAAAGTTTGCACATACAATGCAGGTGGCATTGGGGGCATGTTGTGGGGTAATGCTTCGATGAGGTATGGATGCTCTAAGCATTGCCGGCTGGTAAGTCGCGCATCTGGATCATATTTGAGCAGGTCTGATATGCACTCGATGAGCTTCCGAGGAACGTTGCGGTCGAAACAAGAGAAGATGTCTTTCGGTTGGGACTGACGACAAATGATGAGCACACCGTCAGACGAGGAATTAAAAAAAAGGCACACCTTGGGGAAGGCAAAGTTGAACTGTTTTGCCATCTTGAGGCCTTTGTTCCACTTTCCGCCTCCAATGGAACGACCCCTAGCATCCGAGCCATGATCGGCTGGGTCGCCAAGAACCTCGCCAATTCTATGTATTTGGTCGATTTGGCCCGAGCCCGGAAAGAGCGGACGGAGATTGATTAGTTCCGCCATGATTGTGCCAAGCGCCCACATATCCACAGGATTTGAATAGTCTCTACTCAGGAGCAAGACCTCGGGCGCGCGATACCACCTGGTAGAGACGTACTCGGTATAAGGGGGCGAGCTTGCGGTCTCTCGCGCGAGACCAAAATCAGCGAGTTTAATGATGGCTACGACGTCCTTCTCTGTGGGTGCCACCGAGGGTGCGACTGGGGACAAGGAACGGTATTCAAAGAGGCCGGTTGTGGTGACGAGAACATTCTCTGGCTTCATGTCCCTGTGAAAATAACCAGAAGCATGTATGTGGTGGAGGCCGGAGACAATTTGTCGGAATATGGAGGCCACGAGGCCGCCTGCGAGGGGACGGCCTTTTCGAGCCTTGATGAGATGATATAGATTACCCTCCATGCTCTCGAAAACAAAGTAGAGCTCCTTGGTGTCTGGGAGGAGAAAGAAGTCATAGAGAGGTATGATGCATGGGTGGAACGGGATTGCGCGGAGAGACTATGGGTGGGGTGAGGGGAGCGGTGGGGGAGAGGAAGGAAAACGGACCTCGAGCTCCTTGAGCCTCTTGCACTCGTCCCAGCCGCCCTCCCACTTCTTTTTCATCCTCTTTACTGCGACCAGACGCTTTCCAGCCCACTCTGGACGGGCGCCGCCGCCGCACTGCATGGGGGAGAGGGGTGTATTGGGGGGGAGGGTGCCATGCCAGTCGCAGAGGAGGACGGTGCCAAAGGAGCCGTCGCCGAGTGTTTTGATGGGTGTGTAGGAGCGGTGGGAGCCTGGAGGGGGGGTTGGGGGGAGAGGGGACGAGAGAGGAGGGACATACTTGAGCGGGCATCGCCGACTTGGAGTCTGCCGTTGTGGATTGCGACGGCGGGGATGCCGAGGACGTTGACGGTGTCCCTGTGGGTGTTCTTTGGGCTGGCAGTGCTCTGTATGGCATTGTTCGAGGATGTGAACATGATACGCAGAGCATTGCCGGGGAGGACTATGAAAACATCAAAAAGGTTGGATTCGCTTGGCTCTCCCCGCTCAGCTGCAAGACGTGATACAACCAATTCATTATGACTAAGCGGTCGAGGCTAGTACGGCACTTCGTGGAACAGCTTGGACACGCTCTCGCCGTAATGACTCCGCCTAATGACCTCCCCGAGCACAGGTCCAATGTCGATCACCTCAATCTTGCTGCACCGCTCCTGGTTCGTCCCCTGCGGCAGCGTGTTCGTCACAATCAGCTTCTCCAGCGCGCTCTTCGTCACACTCTCCAGCGCGTTCCCGCTCAGGATCCCGTGCGTCACGATCGCGTACACCTGCGACGCCCCTCCCTCCGCCAGGTGTCGCGCCGCCAAGCACAGCGTCCCGCACGTGTCCGCCATGTCGTCGACAAGAATCGCGACCTTGTCCTTCACGTGTCCCACCAGCACCATCCGCGAAACAGAGTTGGCCTTCTTCCGCTCCTTGTGGAACAGTGCAAAGTCCACCCCAAGTCGATCAGCGATAGACGTCGCCCTGTCGCACACCCCGTCAGCCAACACACCCTTTACATCGTCCATCCTCACCTCTTCGCGCCCCCGGCATCCGGCGACACGATCACAATCTGGCTCAGATCAAAGTGCGTCCGGATATACAGGATCGAGGAAGGCTCCGCATAGAGCTATGTCACCCATATCAGCCATTCACACGCCACATTCCAGATCGCACTCACGCTGTCGCGCAACCAAGCACACGATCAGCTTCCGACGAACGCTACACGATTCATCTCACTCACTTGTCCACTGGCACATCAAAGAAGCCCTGAATTTGTGATGCATGCAGGTCCATGGTCTATCACCGGCATCGTTATCACTCACTATCAGCGAAGCCGTAAGAATCATGCTTACAATGACGTGGTCGCAGCCCGATTTCTGTATCATGTTGGCAACAAGTTTCGCTGTAATCGGCGCCCGACTCTTGTCCTTTTTGTCCTGCCTGGCATATGGAAACAATGGCAATACCGCAGTGATCCGTCTTGCACTTGCTATCTTGCACGCATGTATCATGATGCAGAGTTCCATTAGCGCCGTGTTCACCGACCCGCACCCCGTGTTGATGATGTACACGTCGTTCTCCCGCACGCTTTCAGCGATCCGGACATTGGTCTCGCCAATGCCGCTCTTGGTCACTTCTGCTTTTGAGAGAGTTAGACCGAGGCTAGAATTCGTTCAGGATGTGTAGACCGCCTGTACCGAAGTCACATACCGCCGGGCGATGATCTCCGCCAATTCTGGATGGCTGGTGCCTGTTCGTCATGGGCTATCACCACCTCTGCGCCCACAGACATGGCTAACATACCGGTAAAAATCTTGACACCACTGCCGTTCAACATTTTGTCAGTCAAGAGGGAGCGCAACTTGGTGCAGGTCCATAAAAAAGCGAAAACCAAAGCAACTCTCATGCGTGAGATAATTCTCACGCGACCGCCCAGATCACCCCAGAATGGAAAGGCGAGCCAGTAGTGCGATATTGGCAAGTGGGAAAGGCTACAAAACTACAATGGGTATTGCGACGGGTTTGACAGAACGTGACACTGATACTAGTACTGTAGGTTCGGATGTTGAGTAGGAAAGACGATTCGGAGCGAACGAGAGGTAAGAGAAGCAAAATAAAATTATGATACTGAAACGATGATGAGACCGGGAAAGTTCGAATACTCAGTCGACCCATTGAAAACCAACCAGAGCATAGTTTAGGCCCTCGAAAGACGGTATCGAGGAAAAAGATACAAGAATCAACATGACGACGGCTGCGGGAGTCAGAAGAGGTAGACAACTGAAGCGGATAGGACTGCCACATATTATAGGCGCGAGTAATGCAAATATATGCATTGATGTTGGCAACAGATGTCCCCGCGAATTGGTCTAGGTGGCGTGAACTGAAATGCTGGTGGAGGGGGGTCCTGTACGTGAAACAGGTGCATGCGCCCCACTGACACGATCCCCGTTCAGTATGGAAAGTAACTGAACGCTACTTGAAGGGAGAGAGGGTCGAGGCTGCGGGGATGGGACAACCTGTGCAGGCACTGCATGTGGATCACGAGAAGCACGGAATGAGTGAGGAGGTGCGGTGGGTACAGCCTGTTCCGATGCGCTAGCGTAAGGATAAATACAGTGAATTGTGTTTGATCGAGCTGATGGATGCAAGGGGGTAGTCGAATAGCTTGGAGCAAAAGTCTGAGGAAAAGGTGTGGGTAGGAGTCTTCCGGAAACGTTTGCTGGAGGTGGAACATGGGGTAGACCACCCAAGAGAGGCAGTGCTTGGTTCTGATTCCTCACACCACGTGTGGGCACACTGCCCAGATAAGTAGAAGTAGAGTGGTTGAGCTGGCTAGAGCGGGGTCTAACTTGGAAAGGATCCCCTAGTATAGGGTGTTCATGAGAACCATATAACGAAGGCAAATTCGCGCTTCGAACTGAGTTCAGAGAAGGTACCGACGTGCCCGGTTCAAATGACGCTTCAAGGTTAACTTGAGTAGCGTAAGACGCCGGCGGGGGCACGGAGGCAGGGGGACCGGAATAGCCGAGAGGGCAGCAATCCGGAACGTGAATGGGTGGTAACTCCCGGCTAATGAGGGTGGGTGTCATCTTGGACGATTCGTCTGCCACGGACTCGAGAAGCGCCAATTGTTTGAGCCTTTTCCCTGACGTGGGCACTTCAGCTGGTCTGGAAAGGTACGGGGAAATATCGGCAATGCTGGAGCTGCGACGAGAAGACATGGGTGGCTTCCGTGCCGTGGTTACAGCAGAGATTGACGCAGCAACGGGGTTTGCAACGATGACGGGCGATGTATTACTAGAGCCACTATCCGCTCGGGATGACACCTCGGAGTCGTTGGAAAGTATGGGGTCTGAATGCTTTTGGAAATTGTGAGAATCCTGGGTTGAGATATGTCTAGCCTTGGCAAGTCCTGGAGAATCGACCAGCATCTCGCTGAAGATGGGAACACGGGAGGACCAGTCCGGGGTCTGTGAACGATTGGATGGCGAAGTAGTTTTTGGTAAAAAACCAGCTCTGTTCACAGAATGTGGTGGTTTCGTATCGACATTCTTGGATGCTGAGATGGAGAGCGAGTTTAAAAGCCGGGCAAAGTGTGGATCCAGAGGTTCGACAAGGACACCCTTCTCCTCGACCGACTCGTGACTCGTTATTATGTGGTCACCAGGGACCGGAATGGCCTCGCTGTATTGCGGTGAAGGTGTATGTGGTTCACCAGTATCAGCAGAAGATGAGCTCGACTCTCGTGCACCTCTGTCACCCGATATGTAGGAAACAGATTTGCGGTTCTTTGATTCATAAGCTCTAGGTTTCCTTGCTGTGATAAATGCCTTCAAAGCTCTGTTGTGCGCGATCAGAAGCGTTTGTAACGATGCTCATTAAAAACATACGCAATGAATGGCGAGATCAAATAGAACTTGCCGGGAGCAGCCCTATTACGCTTCCATGTGGGTAGGTCCGTCAGTTTGAACCATTCAATTCGCTGATGACAGGATTAGATGTTAGGTTCTTGATGAAACCATTGGCACTTACGCTGATCTCCTTTCGGGTGCGAGTTTTGAATGAAAAATCCTCTGGGATTCCAGGAACAATGAACAGAGAGATAAGTTGCTCCTTTATGGACATCTCTATTACATTTGCAGGGTTAATCTGTCCTGCCAAGTTGTAGCCCGTCTCCTCCAATACCTATGAAATACTAAGCTCAATGCACTATTACAAAGAAAAATGCCTTACCTCGCGAATGGCACATTCGTGAGGGGGTTCATGCTCATTTATCTTACCCTTGGGAAAGCCCCATCCCGATGAAGATTTCCACCCTTTCACAAGGATGCACTGGAACAGGACGAGGGGTGAACGTAAGAGAAACACGATAACGGTGTGACGAACCTTCTCCCAAGTCTCATTCAACATTATTGCACCGCAAACAGGGACTCTAGTTTTATACTGCATGAAGGTGTTGAACGCTTGTTCATGATCGTGACTCCATTGATGCAACAAAGGGCAAGCATGGAATAACATCTCGGAGAACTTCTTGAGCGGTAAAGACGGGAACTTGGGGTTTTGTTCTCGAACGAAGTCCTCGTAGAACCAATGGCTATTGATTTGCATAAGGCTGTGAAAGTCAAGTAAAGGGCTGCCAAGGGGCTTACGCCTGCTCCACCTGAAAGCATATCCGCTCCAGTGATGAAAGTTCTTCGTCGGGAAGATTCAGAAGAAACCGGCTACAGCAAGTAAGATACGGTGCAGAAAGAGCAGAAAAATAAAACCTTGATAGATCCTCAAGGACTTCATCGTGTGTGGCATGTTTGTAGGTGAAACGTTCATGTGCATCTGCAGTTGGGGCAGGCTGTATTTCCGGGGACGAGGAAGAGGAGGAAGTCATAGGTGACGAAAGTAAAGACCAAAAGAGGGAGAATGAGAGTCGGGATAGGCCAGAATCTACGATGATCGTTTTATGGACAACAAGAGTTTGAGATGATAGACTATGATAGAATTGTTCACCGTATGCCCGACGCTGGCACACCTGCCAAGCACAGCCAAACATCGCACATGTCACGTGATCATTATTCCCTCTACCCTGACACCGGCAGTCCCGACACCAGGTCGTCATAATAGATATACTTGTATAATTTACACGTGTCGTTCAAGACGCTCAAGACGCGCGCGCCTGCTGGAAGCCCATCCGTCGTTCATACTCGCGAATCTCTTCAACAGTCAACCTATCTGTCCCGGACCAATTCGCGGAGCTCGTCCGCGCTCTGAACCGACTTTGCCTTGTTCGGAACATTTCTTCCATTCGCAATGGTCGGATCGTCCCGAAGATATCATCAGGGTTCATAGTACTCTGAATCTGCAGCGCCTGGCGGAGCTCCGGAGACTGCGCCCAGTCTGGTGGATCGAACGTCCGAACCCGGTCCTCATCGTCCGAGTCAGAGTATTCGCTGTTAATATCTGGAAGCTCGATCGACTCGCTTGGAACTTCAGGTGTTGGCAGCTTGGCAGCTTGCATCTGCGCTTTGGCCCGAGCAGCCATCTGGGATTGGACCATTGTGGAAGGAAGTTTGTCACCCACGTCGTCCTCTTGCGGCTTCGGCTTCGGCTTGCCCTTCAGAGACGAAGGGACTACCTTGAAAGGCTTCGCCTCTGGAACGATCAGCTTAGCCGATGGGGCTGGCGGGCCATTCTGAGTAGCGTTATACGCGGTCGACGATACAAGGGCTGTGGTGGCGGCCTTCGCACCCTTTTGAGCAGCAAGTTTTGTGGCGGGTGTAACGACCAACTTTGCAGGGAGTGCGAGATCCTTCTTATCTTTTGAAGGGGGTTTCTTGCTCTCCGGTTTCTTCTCTATCTCTGGGGCGAGCCTTCGTTTCTTAGAGGCGTCATCCTCAGCCTTTTTGGTGGAGACAGAAGGTTTTAGCGGTCGCCGGTCTGTGTTTTCTTCTCTTTCGCGCTTCCGCTTCTCAAACTCCTCTTTGCTCTTCTTTTCTTCTTCGATAAGCCGAGTTCTTTCTTCCTCTGCTTTCTTTGCAATGGTCACCTGCCGTCTAGCCTCCATGTCCTTCAGCCGTTGCATCTTCTTATCCGCTTCCCCTTGTTGCTATAGGCAGGTGATGAGGATGGGTATCAAAATGTTAATATCAATTGAACCGACCCTCTTGGCTGCAGCGGCAGCTAATTGCAAGCTTTTCAGCTCCGGTTTGGCTTTCTTGCCTCCGCCAAGCATACTATTGACAAGTTTGGTGGCTTGACTGAAGAAGCCAGCTTGAGACTGAGATGAAGAGGCAGTGGAAGCCATTGAAGTTTGGCTTGTACTCCGAGCGGTTGGCTAGTGTGGGAGTCAATTGCCGAGTAATGGAGACAATCGGGAAACATTCAAAATTACACACCTCTACACGACCGAGATTGGTCATCCTAGTCTCAGCGACCTCTTCGAGTTCACTGGCTTCCGTGATAGAGCATTCAGCTTCCGAGGTCTCGGCAGTCTCTTGCTCTCGTTCCACTTCTTCATCGTTTGTCTCAGCTTCGACATTTATGTCATTTGACAAAGTTACCGCGTCGCCATTCTTCTCTGTGGTAAGACTTCTAGTTGGTCCTTGACTTTCAGTTGGAAGCGAACTCCATGTATCCTCCTTATCTACGTTGCTGAAGTCAAATGGTCTCCATCCTGGCTCAGCGGCAGCAAGTTTTTCTTCAAGTGGCCAACTATCATCGTCATCGTCGTCATCAACTGCAGTTACGCACTGCGCGTCGTGTGGTTGCGAATCAATGGTGTATGGAGTGCCGACCCACGGAGCCCCGCCATGATTGTCAAAGATTGAATCGGAGGATGTATTGGGTTGTGAGGGCTGTACAGACATCCGGGACGTTCCTTGAACAAGGGAAGGCAGACCGTCGGAGGGGGAGGTGAGTCGAGCGGGAATACCCAGTGGCACAGCGACGGGAAGCGTGAATTGGCCCGACGGGAAGTTGAACGAGAATTCCTTGGGGTGTCCGGAAACGATAGCGGATTGTTTTGAAGCTGGAGGCATGAATACGGGTGGTGGTGGTTTGTTGAATACCGGACCCACGGGCTTGACAAAACCTGAACTGCCCTTCAATGGGGGCGAATCAGGTGGGGTGGTAGAAACACTCTCGTC
This sequence comes from Boletus patriciae, assembly GCA_038093075.1. Classification (NCBI taxonomy): domain Eukaryota; kingdom Fungi; phylum Basidiomycota; class Agaricomycetes; order Boletales; family Boletaceae; genus Boletus; species Boletus patriciae. Next base: position 73,311 of record JBBPRK010000022.1, read on the forward strand.
GCAACTGTTGATTCGAGTACCTACATCCATTGGTTGGGCCGTCTTCAATGAGAGTTCAGGCTCATTGGGCTGTACGATGTCTGGAGCCAGATCTGAGAGACTAAGTCGCCGTTCGGCCCCTTCAAATTGAGGAGCGAGAGCATAGGGAGATTGATCATCCGAATGTGTTCGGGTCCAAAGGGGTTCCTGCTCGGGCACACCATCATCGCGAAGAACCTCGGAGTCACTAGACTCGCTGTTAACCTTGTTCCGCTCGGCTACCTTCGCCTCAGCAGCTGCCCGCGCTTCAGCAAGTGCAGCTGCTGCCGCGCCACCAAGTGACTTGCCCATGCTTTTACCAGCGCGCGCTCCAAGTCCTTCAACGGTACGCTTGAACAGACCAATAAAACCTTCCTCCGCGGAATTCAAGTGAGTAATTTGTCCGTCAACATCCATTGCATGGGATTCCAAGTGGTCCACTGGCATGGCTGCGACGATGGAAGGCATAGCAATTGGTTTGCCTTGTACAGAAGGAAAGTCGCGTTGATCGGTCTTCTCGGTCTCCTTAGAGATCAGTGGTACAATGCCAACCTCAGTAGACTTGGCAACCTTCGGCTTGCGCTGGTCCTTATCCCAGTCGGGCCCAGGTAGGAGTGTACCGAGCATCTCCCCACTCTTTCGCTTAACTGCGGTTGATACTCGGGGGAAAGCTGTAGGGATAGCAGCCGCAGAACTGCCGGGGAGTGAGCTCGTCCCTTCCATTGCTTTAGCCTCCCGTGCCTTCATCAACCAGGAAGTCCTCTTGCCAAGCGGCACTGGTGCAGGCGCAGGGGTGGGAAGTGCGAAGCCGGTTAGTGCCTCTTGCGTAACACGCATGGACCTACGCAAGGGGGATGGTGCAGGAAGCATCGGGAATCCTGCGGTACCACTTTTGTGAGCCAACGCCCTCGGCGATGAATCATTCAATGGAACAGTGGTCGTATGCAGGATCGGAATCGAGTTCGAAACAGGAACAACTGGCAGAGGGGCTGTGAACGCGTCCCTCTCACGATTCCTTGGAGAGTTGATGGCGGTCCGAGAGGGTAACGGCTCTGTGTGATTGCCTGTACGAGCTTCTGAGGGTTGAAATTCATGGGGAGAACCGAGCGGGATGGGATTACAGGTGTTAGCGAGCGGGGGGTCCGAACATCGCGCATCCGGTGATGGACCCCCCTCCCCTTGGGACTTGTGGTCGATTGGGACAATCTTGGGGTTCCCCTCATTGGCAGGGCACTCCTCTGCTTCATGGCGAAATTGAGACGCAGTGTCAGGCAATTCCTCTTGGTTGGAAGCAATAGTAGACAAAGGAAGGACGTTAGCGTGGCTTCGTTCAGGTGACTCGTCTGCTTCCGCAATTACAGATAGTTCGGTACCACGTTCAGAAGCTGGGAAAGGTGCTGAGGATTCGCTTGGTAGATCTCTAGAATAGTGTTGAAGAGGTGTTGCGCCAGCCTGTAATTCCGGCTCAATTGAAACAGTGATTTGGGGAATGTCGGCAACCTGAACAGTCTTGAATCGTCCATGCGTCAAACCATTTGTTGAAGGTGAGTCAGTTGAAGATTTTCGCGTATCTAGTGCATCCTGGGTGGATCTTTCCTTAGCCTGAAGTAGGGCCTTGTGAAAGCTATTGACGGGGACATCTTCGGTAGAGTCGTCGCACTAGGTATGTAATGAGAGGATGTCCATAAGGACGGAAGCAGACCTACATCCAGTGACAACAATGCAGTGTTTTTCACCTTTGCAGCCGCCGCGGTAGCTGCTCTGGTTCTACGAGGAATGTTCTTTTTGCGACCTGGTGTCTTCACAAGTTCGATTATCGGGCTATCGGACTGTAAGCACAGTCATAATTCCAGAGCAGTAGAGCCAGGTCTCACCCTTGCTTTGGACCGGCGAGAATATGTTCGAGATAATCATCGAGAAAGATGAACGCATGGGTTTGGACTTGATCCTCGAACAGCTGGCGACAAGGGTCGTTGGCCATGGACGCTCGCATTGAGGCCATCCAGGTATATATTCCACTTTCTTTCGCATCAGTATTCGCCATAGTCGCAGCGTGTTGACGACTTGCGCCAAACTTGCGCGTAGTTATCGCCGTGGTCGATGAAACTGGTGAGAGGCGACGACAAACACAGGCAAAGGACGCGCCAGTCACGTGATCGAATACAACTGCACTGCCACGAATATGATGTATGCCATTGGCCTCACCAGCACCGCATGTGTGCTGCAGCGACGCTTGACAACTACTACACCATCCATGTCCGAGCTTCGACAAGATACATTTCGATCCCATGAGCATGACCTTCAGGCCTTGTCTGAAGCTCAGCTGCGACAGCTATATGACGAAGAAGAGGTTGAACGATTCATGTCTTTATTCTCAGCAGTGCGTTCCACTTCGAAATGGACACATCGCTGGTACCAACTCCTCGCAGTATGTTACAGAAGTTAGACTTTCCACCCTTATGACCACCACACGATCCGCGGAATCACATATAGTGGACGATCTGGATACCGCAACACGGAGACCTTCGATTCCTCCTCCCCTCCCCCGTCGTCCCACCGATCGCTCACTTTCAGAGCATATTGCGTATGTGAGTAATTTCGGAGCTGGATGGTTTTCTTCTTCTAAATCCGATAGAACTATCTTTTGCCACATCTACCGCCAGCTGCAGGTGTCACACCCACGTTCACCCTCAAACGTTTGAGCTTAACCATCCAAAGGCTCTACTTGGCACTGTTCCCACCATATCATGCGTTTTTATTGGGCTTAGCACGGTTGGCTTTGTGGAAAGATTACCAGCGTAGTTTGAGATATTGTATAGTAAGTTTTGATTTGAAGGCTACCCTGCTCTGCTTCTCACGTATTTCAAGATGTTTTGGTTTCTGTGGTTCCATGATCTACTTCTTCCTTCTCTCATATTCCGGATTGTGTTTGGTCTTCTCCGACGTCGTTTATCGACTTACCCTACCCTCAAAGAACTACAGGAACGACGCCAAGAGACTGCGCGAGCGCTCAAGTTTGGGGAGGCAGTTCGACAGCGCCTTTCCGTCACAACCCTCGGGCCTATCGAGATGTGGCACCTTTTCAAGTTATACAGATCGGAGGAGAAAAGTAAAGCGAAGCCCGTGCTGAAGGACGCGAGTAAGAGTCTGAATGGACTTCCAAGGACCCGACAATTACATTTATTTGCGCAGTCGAAACTAGCGAGGAAGAAAACCTCAAACGTGAAATGCTGCATGCTCTGAATGAGCTGGCTGATCTGCACGAGAGGCTCAAAAAGTAATCTCCGTCTGACTACGAAACCCGCGTCCAACCTGACATGGTGCACAGTATATTTACCTGGCGCCGCCCAAATGTGACCCGCCGTTATTTGTTTGTAAGTCAGTAGCGGCTTGCAGCTGTCTGTCTCACTGATTACCCTGGAAGTTTTTGATTGTCGTTGCTCTTGGCACACTTGTCCTCCCGGCACAGTACGTTGCTAAACTGGTTTACTCGTTTGGAGGCATCCTATTTTGGCACGTTACACCTGTCGTCGCAGCCCTTCCGCGAGGAGATAGAACACGGCAGGTGCAAAATTTTCCGACTCAACACTACATTCATGTCGACTTTCCAGAGTATCACTCCTGTTTAGAGACGCACCGACCGATGCTGATTATGCCATGGAATTGATCGCCAAACGTATTGCAGCAGGGCAAGACGTTGGCATAGCTTCGCTTAGGACTCCGAACCAATCACTTCGTGCATCCAATGCCTCTGCAAGCACGGATAGCCTCGCACCCACATTATATGGCAACTCCCATGAGGTCCGGTCGTCTGAGGACGATGGCATAAATTGGAAGAAGTGGAGTGAATGGGTCGCTCTCGGCAAGTCGTACCTAGAGGAAAGCAAGAAATTCTTGTCGACCCATGTACGTAGCCTACAGACATTCGTATCAAAACTGGCTCAGTCGCGTTGTAGACCTCGCGGACCCCAATCTCAGGGGAAACCGCTACCGTCTGCCGTGCAGAAGCCGAGCATGCACACAGTATGCTACTTCTTTCGTGCTTTTTGTCTCACGCTGAATGTTCTTGATTAGCATTCTTGGCACAATACGCCTCTTCCCCAGGATTGATCACGCTGACATCTTCCACCTTGTTTTTCACATCCCTCACGGGAACCCAAGCGAGGCTGGTCATGCGTCGTGACCGATTGCGTGGTGTGAGGAGATCTGGCCTTATGAAAGGTATCGCCATCGCGTGGGCTCCAGAGGAATCGATGGACGGAGAGGAAAGAGAAGAAAAGTTCCACTGGGTGGGGAACCGTGATGAGCTGTTCGCCAGACTCGTCGGGTCTGATGGAGGGAGTTGGATAACGGTATGACAATATTTGGATCATCGGATCAATATACCACATCTGGTTCCAATCGAACGTCCGTGACGTTGTATCATGGCTTCGCGCTTGGTTTCTGGTGCTTCCACCCAAATTTAGACGATCCACAGCCGCATACAAGTTACCTACTCCCGAGACGCTGTCCCGTTCTTCGGGTACACCGACATCCCCCCTCCGTACGCTCCAATAATTTGCATCCTACGCACTGATCTTGTCCTAGCACTCCGGAACCGTCATGTTTTTCTCTGCGGACCTGCTGTCAAAGAGAGACAGCGGTTTCGGTCTTCTGTGGTAGTTGACCCGTTTGCTGCTGCCACTGTGGCCTGGCTCGAGAGGAACTGATACCTATATGCGCAGGCTTGCTGCTACACTTGGGTCTAAATCTGCGTTCAAGAAGCTGCCCAAGCGTTCTGTGATGACTGCTGACATCTCCCAGTTATGTCGACTCATCGCCACGCCAGAGGAGCCCCTTGCCCTTCGTCTCTCCTCCAATTTATTGGTTGGTGCCGCTCGGTGGGTAACCGTCGTTGGCGACTTCTTTGCAACGTCTCATTCTCCGATTTCAGTGTATACAGAGGTAGGGTATTCCGAAGCAACAGAAGTGGTATTAACAATTGGTTAGTGAAACAAGAAATTTTCATGTCAGATGTGACAACGTGCTTCAACTCTCTCAAACGGGTCGAACACGAATTTCGAGCAATGGCATCTTCAGAAGGTCAACTTCAGATGGCACAACCGAGTGTAAAGTTAGTCTTGGCTTTTCATGCATAATTAGTTTGCGACATCAACCCCAAGATCGTCTGCGGTGACTCTGCGAGCCGATCCAAAGGCTGCATTCTCTATAGAATTCGATGCCATGGTCACAGTAGGTGATTTCCCAAGTTCTGTGCGCAAAAAAAATTAGCCACTCCTTCAGAACTGGGATGAATACCTGAACCTTGGAAGTGCGTCTTGCAGGTCAAAACCATTGTTTGTGTTCTTGACCATTCATAATTTCAAGGCAACCAGGATGCTGAAGATGACTTGGACAACGATCATCACCTCACAACGATGAAAGCAAAAGGGAAAGCTGACGCGTCATATGCTCCAAATTCGGAATTTCTCCGTGCAACCGCATGTACTCTTCCCGAGAACCACGACTTTTTGCTGGCGAACTCGTTTGATGCGTCTTTTGGAGGAAGCGGAGCGGCACAGCTTTCGTCTTCTCAGACTGGAGGTTTTGGGTTTGATGATACGTTTGACGGGCTGGATATCGGGGAAGGGATCGGGGACGATATTGTCAGAGAGCTGGGAGAAGGATGGGGGGCTAATCTAATCGAGGAGAACGCTACAGAGTAACTCTTTCGTCATGACTTTTGGCTCGGACTGATGGCAGGAAGGAACCTTACACAGACTCAAGAACCATTTGGTATGAACTTCGACACCTGGGATTTGGATGGTGGGATAGCAGGACTTGGTGGGCTCGTCCAGGCTGTACAGAATCCCCAACCACATGCCCTAGCCAATGCGATCCAAGACCTGCATATTGAGCCAGGTGAGAGTATCGTATCCCCTCCATCCTAGCCCATAACAACTCACCTGATATCTTAGATGACTCCCCTCTTTCAGCTTCCCTCGCTGGCACGACAAAGTCAAGCGACTTTCAGATAGTCACGCGTACATCACGTTCCCCGCCTGTCGAGCCCTCTATACAACATGCGTATAAAGGATCAATCCAACCAGGAAATAACGGCCCCACGTTAAGGAAGGCCAAGCGTGCGAGACCCATGCTGGATGTCAGGACAGAGCTTACAGATGAGGAACTCAAAGTGAGCGTCAGCAACTCGACTTACTTGTCTTACAAACCTCATTGTCTGCAGGCCACTCGCATGTATTATTTGGACAAGCAAAATACTATCCGATGCGAACTAGAGTTGAAGAAATTCGAAAAAAGACAAGATGATTTGATTCATGGTTTGCTATGGGTCGCTCCCGGTTGCGGTAAGCCATCAAGAGTGGGCCCAAAAAGTGAAGCTGAGCCCCTCTAGTGCACGCCAAAGAATTGGTTGACTTCTGGGTCGATCACTTCAAGGCGCATGTCGAGGCTCGGTCCGGTCTCTTCGTGGAGCCGCAGCATCTGGGTAATGTGTGTCATAGATGGTGTGTGTACACTTCCTAACTGCCCAGAAGATGGTATCCCCCGCCAAAAGCGCCGGAAAGTATCCGTCCCTCTACCGAAATCCCACGTGGAAGATATAGACGATATACCTGTATTGGCGGCTGAGAACTGGCGTGCTGATCAGGAAATTTTTGCACCGGTGGACGGCGGTGATATAATTGACCTTAACTTCAATATAGGCGGTCTGTCGTATTTAGAACTCATTCGCTTTTCGAAACTAATTTTATTTCGCCACAGTGAATTGGGGGGATGTGGATGACTATAGTCCCAATGCAAAGAATCTGCGCTCTTCAGAGGTTGCTTCAATATTTGCATTTCCGGTGATATGCTTTGACCTCTTGTCAGGAACCTGGTCAAGCCCGTCGCGCCTCTCATCCACCGCCCGCTTTCGGGGACAATTTAGGCGTTGAAGCAGTGTCGGATACCTTTCATTCTCAACGCAGTGCTCTATTTCCGTGGGATATGGCGGGCGGTAGCTCCTCCGTTTCTGCCCGCGAAGGAGGAATACAGCTACACACCAATGATGGGATGAGCGTTGAGCACGCGGATGCCAGGCTACGAGGAAGTTCTGCAAGTCGAAGGGGCAGCTCTTTGCCCAGCCTCCCCGGGAATCTTCAGGCTGTTGCAGGGTCACCGGCAGTGATTCTACCCACGATTCAGAGCGACGATGATTTCGTATTTAATGGTGCACCATGAATTGCATAACCTCGCCTGTGCTCACCGAACTTTGCCTATAGTTCCTGGAGACAGCTGCGCCCTCGAGTCGCGGCAGTCTGAGGCAAATCGTGTGGCTCTCGAGAAGAACTCCAATAACTTTCTGGAGTTCGTTATCCGTGCTGTATAGCTGCAATATGTGTGGTACTGACTTGTGTCATCTTAGGTACGCGAAAATGCAGTATAGGTCGCTTCCAAGTACCCAGTATCTTGTATTCGACGATGTCGTCCCGAACGCAACCAGCACTGCACGTGTCGCGGCTGCTGCGCTGTACCATTGTCTCGGTGGGGCGCGTTTTGTTATCTGCTCCGCGGTACAGGCCAATCCACTAAATCTGCATTTCTTGTAGTTCTTGCAACCAAGGACCTCCTGCAGGTAAATCAAGAGGAGCCATATGGACGGATTGACATCCGCATCAGATAGGAGATGCAGTCGATCTCGATTGGTAGATCGAAATCGGAAAGTTGTATTGGGCTCTCTTGTGCTTTTGTCTATCCGAAACTTATCCAAAGGATGTGAACTAAATAGCGTTAAGTTGTTGGAGTAGTTGAACCGATATACCTACGCCCCGACAACGTGGAAACCGGCCGTGACCGACGGCAGGAGACACCGAGACGAGCGGACGGAACGTTCGAACCGCGTTATACGGGTGACTACGACCATCAGGAGAAACACAAGACCCCGATAATTTTTGGGATTTTCAATCAGCACTTTCTTTATTGTGAACAGTTTACATTGTCATGTATGCTACATATTTCAATAGTGGTACTCATTTTGGCTATTTTGAGGCTATGCACGGGCTATTTTGAGACTCTGAAAACACGTTGCGGGTGGGATTGTAGTGGGCGGACTTTGAAGTCAATGCCTGCTTTTCGC